>CAIGQW010000298.1:9434439-9458898 GCA_903798125.1 Danio choprae | reverse complement strand
AATAGAATAGAATAGAATAGAATAGAATAGAATAGAATAGAATAGAAGAGAACAGCCACAAGAGAATGAAGAGCCACAGCAGCGCTCTTTGATCTTCACAACAAAACGGCTATTGGATCCAGTTTATACTCTCGGAAATAAAGGGCATGGGAAATAAACCAGAGGAGACTTGACTGGAAGAGAACTAAGAACACTAGACGAGGATAGAACATGCTAGACTAGAACACATGGCAGAGTACATTAGACGAGACCAGTGCTGGGATTCTTTTATGAACAATTTTATTAACTATGTTCTGGAGCAGATCTCTTATAGAATAGAATAGAACTGTAATGGCTAGTGCATCAGTCTGGAGCAGACAGACTTTATAAGACCTAATCTTCTTCAATGTTCTGCAGCAGATTTTTAAAAAATAGAATAAAATTGAACTGTAAGAGATAGTGTATCAGCCTGGAGCAGACAGACTCTACAACACTTATAGGGCCCTATCATACACCCGGCGCAATAAGGCACAAGACGTGTATGGCGGGATTTGATGCTATTTTTAGACCAGCGCGACAGTAATTTTCATGTTTTGCGCCACGTTGTTTAAATAGAAAATCTATTTGCGCCACTTTGTAGACTCATGGGTGTGCTGGTGTGAAAAGGAGGTGTGTTAAGGCGCATTGTTGGCGTGTTGCTATTTTGAGGAACTGAAATAGACCGTGCCATTGACCAAATAAAAGCTGCTCTAAAGTCCAGCACAGTTATGAGCCTATGCGGATCCAAATGCTTACACACAGGATGTGCAGCAATACACAAATATCTTTACGTATGAAAAAAATAAATAAAGGATTAAAATGTTACAAAAATTATTATTTCTATATAAATATAAAAACCACTGCCTCCATGCCTTCTTCACCTCGAGGGGCTTTTCTCAGTTTATTCTTGACAACTGGCATTTGTATAATGTTATTATTATTAGCAGTATTATTTATTACATGCATATTTATATTTGTTTTAATAAAAACAAGTTTAGATTTGTCCACCTGTGGGGTTTTGGATATGTATGCATCACCATATGGGGTATAAGAAAGGACGTGTGTTTGGATATAACTCAGTTTTTTGACCACGCTTCGTTATTATTGTTCATTTATTCGTTTGCTGGAAATTAGAACTGAATTTAGAAATAGTTTTGAAACAAATCTTTGTGCTTAACAAACTAAATTAAATATGTAGGCTAATGGATATCTTCAGTGGAGTGAGTTTCCACCGTTTCCTTATCCACGAAAGTAAAGGAGTAAAGTAAAGAGTAAAAGTAAAGTAAAGTAAAGAGAAAGTAAAGAGGCCAAATGGAGGAGGCTCGTTCTTTATCCTCACTGCAGATGGTCTGTTTAACTGATTTCTCACTAGTGAAACGTTCAGTTTTTCCATTTACCAAGTCCGCCATGTAAATATGTAAACTCTTAAAGGGAATGGAAGATGAGACTCTGATTGGTTTAATGCACGTTATGCTCAAAACACACCCATAACTCATTAAGATAATAAGCACAACCGCAAAGCGTATTTTTCCGTCCTTAAAATAGCAAAAGCTGATTTGGACACAACCTTAATGAATGCTTTTGCACCATGCGCTTTAGACTTTGCGCTTAGATCATTAACATAAATTGATTTATGTTTTTCAGTGTTCTGCAGCAGATTTCTTGAATAGAATAGAATAGAATAGAATAGAATAGAACACTAAAGTGGATTGGTTTGGTTTGTTTTGGGGCAGACAGATTGTATAAGACCTGAATTTTGTCAATGTTCTGGAGTAGACATTTGAGTAGAACAGAACAGAATAGAACAGAACGAAAAAGAAAAGAATAGAATAGAATAGAAAAGAAAAGAAAAGAAAAGAAAAGAAAAGAAAAGAAAAGAACACAACACAACACAACACAACACAACACTAAAGTGGATTGGTTTGGTTTGTTTTGGGGCAGCCAGACTGTATAAGACCTGGATTTTTCTGGAGTAGATCTTTTGAGTAGAACATAACAGAACGGAAAAGAATAGAATAGAATAGAAAAGAATAGAATTGAATGGAATAGTGGGTCAGTCTAGAGCAGACCTGGTGTTTGTCAGTGTTCTGGAACAGATCTGCTTGTGTGACTCACTCTGGGTGAAGCGAGGCGGGTTGTCATTGACGTCACTGAGGTGCACAGTGATGGTGGTGGTCCCTGTCAGGCCCCCCTGATGACCACCCATGTCTCTGGCCTGAAGCACCACCTGGTACTGAGCTTGAGCCTCTCTGTCCATGTCAGGCACGGCCGTGCGCACGATCCCTGCAGAGAGAGACAGACAGACACAGACGGATCATTCAGAGCAATTCTCGCTTTGCTCTGGCAATACTGAGCGACTTTCCTGCCAGTAAGGTAATTAGGTTAAACTGAAGTGAATTAAAAAGAATCACGCTGAACATCCCCCACTGTCCTGCCCTGAGTTTCATCCTGATTACAGACCTGATGGGCTCCAGTGCACTCGCTCTTATGTGTGACTGACATTTTACATTTATCAGAATCAGATTCAGAATGGGTTTTATTGCCAAGTGTGCTTACACACACAAGGAATTTGTTTTGGCTACAGAAGCTTCCAGTGTACATAAAGTGACAACACAAAATAAATATGATGAAGACGACAAACATTAAACAGAGATGCAATCAGTCAAAAAGCTCTGGATGATGAATTGTATGTACAGATTTGTTATAATTATACAAGTTATAAGGTGCTTTGTACAACTTTGTAGAGAAAGTATTGCACTGTAATTGTTATAAGGTGCTGTGTACGAGTGCGTATGAGAAAGTATTGCACTGTAAATTGCACAGTAGGGGAATATTTAACTGTTCATGAGGTAGATGGCCTGAGGAAAGAAACTTTTCCTGTGTCTGGCTGTTTTTGTCCTTGGTGCTCTGTAACGCCGACCAGACGGTAACAGTTCAAACAGGAAGTGCGCTGGGTGTGAGGGGTCCAGAGTGATTTTGTAAGCCCTTTTACTCACTCTGGACGAGTACAGTTCTTGAAGTGTAGAAAGGGTAGTGCCAGTGATTCGTTCAGCTGTCCGGACTATTCGCTGTAGTCTGCGGAGGTCGGTTTTGGCAGCTGAGCCGAACCAGACGGTGATTGAAGTGCAGAGGATGGATTGGATGACAGCAGAGTAGAACTGTACGAGCAGCTCCTGGGGCAGGTTAAACTTCCTCAGCTGACGAAGGAAGTACAGTCTCTGCTGGGCTTTCTTCACAATAGAGTCTATGTGAATGTCCCACTTCAGATCCTGAGAGATGGTGCTGCCCAGGAACCTGAATGACTCTACTGCAGCCACAGTGCTGTTCATGATGGTGAGTGGAGGGAGTGCAGGGCGGGTTCTCCTAAAGTCCACTATCAATCTTGTACTGCTAGTTTTATATATGCCAAACTTAAAAATGTGGTTTTCTGTGATGTGTTCTACACTTTTGTTGCTGATTTGACTGTTGATAACAAGGCAAGGCAAGGCAAGGCAAGTTTATTTATATAGCACATTTCATACACAGTGGTAATTCAAAGTGCTTTACATAAACAGGAATAAAAGAGACAAGTATAAAAAAAAAATAAATAAAAATAAAATAATAATAATAATATGAAAACAGATAAAAACAGATTAAAATGTGTTAAAACAGGTTATAAAACAATGAAAAAGAAAAGAAAGACATAATAGTGCAATCTGTCGGACGTAGCACAGTGCTCATTCAGTAAAGGCACAGCTAAACAGATATGTTTTAAGTCTGGATTTGAATGTACCTAACGTTGGAGCACATCTGATCTTTTCTGGAAGCTGATTCCAGCAGCGGGGGGCGCAGTAGCTGAAGGCGGATTCACCCTGCTTTGACTGAACTCTTGGAATTTCTAGTTTATATGATCCTAAAGATCTGAGTGATCTGTTAGGTTTGTATTCAGTGAGCATATCTGTAATGTATTGAGGTCCTAGGCCATTTAGTGATTTATAGACAAGAAGTAATATTTTGAAATCTATTCTGAATGTAACTGGGAGCCAGTGTAAAGACCTGAGGACAGGTGAGATGTGCTCTGATTTTCTGGTTCTGGTCAGAATCCTGGCAGCAGCGTTCTGGATGAGCTGCAACTGTCTGACTGTCTTTTTGGGAAGGCCAGTGAGGAGGCCGTTACAGTAATCCACCCTGCTGCTGATAAAAGCATGGACAAGTTTCTCTAAGTCCTCACTGGAAACAAAGCATCTAATTCTTGCAATGTTTTTGAGATGATAGTATGCTGATTTAGTTACTGCTTTGACATGACTATTGAAACTCAGATCTGACTCCAGGATCACACCAAGATTCTTGACCTTATTTTTTGTTGTTTGACCCTTAGAGACAAGGTACGCATTCACCTTGAGAACCTCATCTCTGTTCCCAAATGCAATGACTTCAGTTTTCTCTTTGTTTAACTGAAGAAAGTTTTGGCACATCCAACTGTTGATTTCATCAATGCATTGGCAGAGGGTGTCAATGGGGCTGTAGTCATTAGGTAGTAAGGCTAAGTAGATCTGAGTGTCATCAGCATAGCTGTGGTAGGAGATTTGGTTCTTTCTCATTATTTGGCTCAGTGGGAGCATATAAAGGTTAAACAGGAGAGGTGCCAGAATTGAGCCTTGTGGGACTCCACATGTCATGGGTGTCCACCTCGACCTATGGTCACCTATACTGACATAGTAACCTCTCCCTTCAAGGTAAGATCTGAACCATTTAAGGACCATCCCAGACAGCCCAACCCAGTTTTCCAGCCTATCCAGAAGTATGCTGTGATCGACAGTGTCAAATGCAGCACTGAGATCAAGCAATACCAGCACTGTTAGTTTGCCTGAATCTGTATTTAGGCGGATATCATTGATTATCTTTATAAGGGCGCTCTCTGTACTGTGATGTGCTCTGAAACCAGATTGAAAATTGTCTAAACATCCCTTGGAGCTTAAGAATGTGTTAACCTGGTTAAAAACCACTTTTTCAATGATTTTGCCAATGAAAGGGAGGTTTGAAATTGGCCTGTAGTTGCCCAATAGGGTGTTATCCAGGTTACTCTTTTTCAAGAGGGGTTTAACAACTGCAGTTGAAGACAGATGAAGTCAGTAAGATTTAAAAAAATATATATATCTTTGAATTAATTTTCTGCTCATTAATGGTATGTTTAATTGACTATAAACACAGTAAATATTGTAATATTATTACAATTTCAAATAACTTGTGTTACGTTCCCCTGCAGAACGTACTTTTGGGTTATGCGTGTGCGTTTTACGTATGCTTAAGGTACGAACGGCATTGGAGGATCCGCACTCTAACTCTTTCTTTGACTTTGTGGTGAATGGGTCTCCGTGAGTACAGTCTCTCTTGCGAGGACTAGTCTGAGAGAATGTGGTTTTGCTTTGATTTGTGATAAATGCTCTTATCTAAAATCTGTGTGAGATTGCAATGTGCTTGTCAGTGAACTCGTCCAGTTAACTGATACTCTTGAGTAATACCTCAGAGAGGGTGTAGAAGTAAGTAAGTAACTTCTGTATAATTCCATTAGGTTCAGGAGAGTGTGCTGTTTTGTGTATGTTTTGTTTGTTAGTTAGAGTAGTTTAGTTAAGACCAGAGTTGGGTGTAACGCGTTCCACAGTAATCTCAGTACTCTAATTACATTTTTGAGGAACGCAGCAATGTAGCGAATTACATTTTAAATTTGTGTAATTTGATTTGTTACTAAAGTCATTGTAATTGCGTTACTTATGTTACAGATATAGTTTTTGGGAAAAAAAATGCTTCTTTTCAATCACGTTTTCTGCTGCAACGTTGCTAGAGGATGCGAGCTGAAATACAGACATTACTTTGATTTCATTGAGCGTAAAAACATGATCCAACTTGTTCAAGCACTTGAACAGAAAGCATTCTACGACAATACTCATGACCAAGGAGGACACCGGCGGCCAAAAACACGGCAACCTAAACAGGCTAAATTGAATTCTTTGTGCAGGATCGGTAGTGAAGGTATCTTCTAAATGTGAAGAGAAGCGTAGCTGCTTATGGGGCCGTTAACATTTCGCGTCTTTTGTGCGCGCGCATATTGGGCGTGCTCGCACTTCCCAGGTGCACCCAGTTGAAAACCTCATGTCACGTGACAAGAACTGACCGATCAGCTTCATACTTTGGAATACAGTATACACATTTCGGTAGACTAATTACCTCAGACAAACACAGAACACCCAAACACTGCAGTGCTTGTTCATACTATGGATGTCAGTGGTTACAGGTATCCAGTTTTCTTCTTTTGTGTTAAAAAAAAGACAAACAGGTTTGAAACAAGTAAATGATGAGAGAATATTCTATTTCTATTCTCTGTGTTATGAATATTCACTATTCTTTAGTATTTTTAGATTTAATTTGTTTTGTTAGTGTAGTGAGTGGGCGGGGCTGAGAGCCGTGGGAATGGGATGAGGCAAGGACTTAAGTGATAATGTGAAGCACCTGTGTCACGCACCGGCCTGACATGAAGGAGCTCTGGATTATAAAAAGAGGAGAGACAGCAGTGGAAGACGAGAGAGGACCAGGCTTGGTCGCTTTATGTTTTGCTTTTGGCTTCAGTTTGGCGGCAGTCTCCGTGAGGAGCTGTCATCTGTTTCTTTTATTTTCTCATTAAAAGTTATTTAAAAGTTTGTCAGTTCTCCGCCTCCTTCTTCCCGATGGCCAGGTGACCATCTAACTTTATCACAGTGGTGCCGAAACACAGGAAGAAAGAGGCGGAGAACTGACAAACTAAATAATTTTTAAAGAGAAAACAAAACAAACAGACCCACAACCCATTTGTCAACAAATCAGGTGAATCCAGCACGTCTGTGCAAGAAGATCAATTGCTGGAGATCACAAATGATGGCGGCCGTTCACTTATCGCGTCTTTTTCCACACGCAAGTTCGTTATTTCCAATGAAGAAAAATATTTCCAATATTGGGAGCGACGTGCGCAAGCAGGACCACGTGCTCGAGCCTTCGAATTAAGAATGCTGCGAGTCACGTGACAAGAACTGACCGATCAGCTTCATATTTTGTATGGAATATACACATTTCGGTAGACTAATTATCTCAGACAAACACTGCAGTGCTTTTTCATTTTCTCCATAAATAAAACTTGCATCAGAGTTGCAGAGATGTTTTGTCAGCTTGTCATACTCTGAGAAAACAGTTGATGGTCGCCTAGCACACCCCCCGGGCCGCAGTAAAATTGTCAAGCATTGGTCTGCGGTGATAAAAAGGTTGGGGACCACTGATCTAGAGAATAAAATAAAATGCTGACAAACCTAGTGAATTTCCATAATCTACAAATGAAAGATTCCAATGACATACTATAGTATTTTGTGAATATCCAAAATCTAGTGAACAGAATCACACAAAATGTTGCAGAATCAAGTCAGTATTCATAATTTACGGAATATAATATAATAAAAGACTTAATATAATCCAACAAAATGCTGAATCTGTTATATAGTCAACAGTGGACTACTGAAGCAGTTTCAATTTACTAGAACTTCATCTATGTTAAGCTGCTTAGACACAATCTACATTGTAAAAGCGCTATAGAAATAAAGATGACATGAACAGAATTGAACAGAATATATTCCTCGGTTTCAGGAGTATATACTGCAAGCAATACTAAAGAACACAAAAGAAAATGTCAGCTTTGTTAGTAATTAGTAAACAAAACAGAACACAGTTAATAATATCCAACAGTGTTTACTCATTAAAAAAACAACAGAATGCAGTCAACAGAAGGGATTAGAAACTCTTCAATGAACACAAAAATGAATTAAATCGTATTAAAACCAAATCCTTTTAAACTGTTTAAGAGCTGCTGAATTACTTTCAAATCATGCTTGTTAATTTCCTAATCATTTTCAGCGATTAAAAACCATGATGATGTTTCAGAAGAGAATTCAGTTATACTCAGCGTGCGAATTATACACTGATGATCGTGGGGGGTGGGGGGTGGTCAACTTTTTCGGTAATGTTAGTTTGTGTAATACATGCTTCAGTGAGTCAGATTTATGTATTTAATTAAATTACATCTAATTTATTAATAAAATGTATTTAAGTTTTCAGTGTTCTGTGGGATAGGCTATTTAGACCTGATTAGCTATTTTCGGCTTACTTTGAGTCAAATTATACAAAGGATGTATCTAATCTTACTTTACTTTTAGGCTTTATGTAGAAACAAACACCTATTTTATGAGAAATCAGTCTCTTACGGTGTCTATCGGAACTCTAAATCTGCCGGTTTCAGACTGTTGAATGACGTTTTCTCTAGCATAGACTGATTGCAGCGATTATGCATTCACAATGGTATGAACCGTTTCAGGGGTGGTCAAATGGATATCTATTACTTTAACTATTAACATAATTATTTAAAATATAGATTAGAGGGAACTTCTTCTCAGATTCAAAGGGACCCCCATACATCTTGTTTTGACGTCCTTCAGGGGGATCAAGCCTTAATCAGGGGGGTCAATCCCCCCAAACCGCCCTGTAATTCGCAACCTGTTTATACTCCATGGCAGATTTTGTAGGAACCGACAGAAGATGTGTTTTCATGTGTATGAACTGCATTAAACGTGTCAGGATATCTGTGCATGTGTTAAATTATGATTTTGGGGCCACAGACAAGCATTACTTTCTATAGATTACTTTTACTCTATGTAAGGACAATTATTGAATATATAAGGAAAATCACTTTGCAAGGACAATTATACTGTAAGTATACTGTGTGTAATTGTTGAAATGAGAGTAAAATCCTTTAATAAAATGTGTAATGTATTTCATTGTTGGTTCTATTTCTAATTGAGAAAATCTGATAGATTAAGTTTGGTGAACTTAAAAATTTAATTGAATGTATTTCAACTAAACTTTGCAAGTTCTGCTTACTTGAAAATGTAAGATAACCCATTAAACTAAACCTTGCAAGTCCAGTTCAATCATTTTCCTTCGGCTTAGTCCCTTATTTATCAGGGGTCGCCACAGCAGAATAAACCGCTAACTATTCTGGCATATGTTTTACACAGCGGATGCCCTTCCAGCTGCAACCCAGTACTGGGAAACACCATACACTCTCACATTCACTACGGTCAATTTAGTTAATCCAATTCACCTATAGCGCATGTGTTTGGACTTGTGGGGGAAACCAGAGCACCCGGAGGAAACACATTCCAACTGTGGGAGAATAGCAAACTCCACACCCTAGCCGGGACTCATAACCAGCGACCTTCTTGCTGTGAGGCTCCAGTGCTAACCACTGAGCCACTAAATCAAGTTGGGTCAACAAATCACTTTTTACTGTGTATTAAATAAATAATCCTTCACTTAAAACTTTTAAATATGCATTCTGTTAATAAAAATGATACAAGAACACACACCTGACTGTGGGTCCACAGTGAAGAACTGCTGGCCTTGAATCACTGAATACACGAGTTTGGCGCTGCTCCCATAGGTTGGGTCATCAGCATCTGTGGCTGTCACATGAATAACCGATGTGCCTTGGGAAACACAGACAGGCCAAATGAGAGATACTTTTTGACATATTCATGGTTCAGTGAGCATATGACCCTCCGTCTTTTCTTCCAGACACACTAGCCATGTTTCCATCCACCTATTTTTATGCACATTTTGGAGTGTCTCATCAAAGAACACTGGATGGAAACGCCATGATAAATTCATAAAATGTGCAATTAAAAATGTTGGTCACACTTTATTTTAAAGTGCTGCTATTGAGAGATATGCCCAGCTGCAGACCCACACACGTTTCAGGACACACAATCCCCGCCCCACGATCTAGGCTGGGGTGAACCAAATATGGTTAACGACGAATGTAAATGTTATTAACATCTTCTCGGACCTCTGCCATCAATATACAAATATATATATTACAACATAAAATTCACATATAACAGTTGCTACAGCTAAGTAAAAGATCAAGTTTATCAGTTTAAGATATAGAACGCAGTATTATTCATTAACAAAGAGTTGTAAATACGTAAACCGTATAATAAAATGTATTACTACTAATAACGTGTTGAAGCATATTTTTCACGTGGGTTTCAAGAGTTCACACTTAGCTGATGATTGAATACATAAAGCGAGTTTGGCATGCTGTCCCGGGAGAGAGCCCTGAGCTCATGAGATCCTCGAGCCCGGGGCTCCCTCCCGTTTGTGGGGCGAGAGTGGAGTTTGAGCTTAGGTAGGTCTCCAGAACTCCCTTGCTTGTTAGTGGTGAAATGCAAATTATGAATACTTATGGAGAGAAATGTTGCTGATTTGGTTTGGTCAAATTATTTATGTTACATGTTTTTGGCTTGTGGGAGGAAACCGGAGAACCCGGGGAAAACCCACGGGGAGAACATGCAAACTCCACACAGGAATGTCACTTGGCCAGGTAAGATTTGAACCAGTGACATCCTTGCTGTGAGGCAACGGTGCTAACCACTGGGCCTCCGTGCCGCCCTGTCAAGGAAAGGGGAGGAGTAGGGGTGGGAGGGGGGATTCTTCGGGACGAAGATGGCTAAGGTGAGATACTCTGGTTATTTATAGCGATGTAGGAATCATCTGATTGGTGGATCATGCATCCAATCATAAGCAGCTGCAGTCAATCATAAGCACGTGCTTCTCTCGAAATTAGTTTATGAATAAACTTCACCTAAACGAGATAAATCTATTAAAGTTCATTTTAATGTGACACATTATTGTTTAAGTTTTTAATATTTTACTACAAAATTATCATGTAAAATTAAGTAGCTTTGAAGAATATCTCAATTTAAATTTCGTTCATGGACGATAACATAATGTGCCGTAATTTGGTAGGAAAATGCTGTCATCTACTGAAAAACCATTTTATTTAACTAGGTAAACTAAATAAGACAACATTAAGATCCTGAATTAGTCTATTACACTCAATCCTACAATTAGACGGTGTAATTTATGTTTTATTGTGTATGTGGATGTGTGAATAAAGTCATAGGCTTAACTAATTATTTTTATTTACATCATTTGAGCACCAAAGTATGCAGCACAGAGGTTAAAATGACCGTTATGATATATTAATAAAATAATGACTGATATGGGAAACTAAACTGTTCACAGTCTATTATAATAGATGGCAATCGATCGGCATATTTGTGAAATACAGCGGGTGGCGATAATGCTCATTAAGAGTAATCAAGGAAAAAGTAGAAGAAGACTGATCATTAACCAAATATAACTCGCCCCGGCCTAGATTGTGTGGCAGGGATCGTGCGTCCTGAAACGTGCGTGGGTCTGCAGCTGGATATTATTGACTATTAACGCTGCAAACAATGCTTTTCTTACTTAAAAGTTTGTCTCGTTTCTAGTCCAAATAATCAACAATTCCAAAATCCAGAAGCATTTTCTAGACAAGTTAAAATATTGCTTTATTTCAGAAATAATTAGTCAAAATTAAGCAAGTTTTTCCCTAAAACTAGCAAAATAATCTTATTTCAAAGCAAAAACAAGATTATTTTGCTTACCCAGTCACTGTTTTTTCTTTATATAATCATTAAAAGTCTTGAGATGGCCAATATATTGTGTTAGTTACACATGAAGAGATGGTTTTTATTCTCTGTTTTATGCAATATTAAAGTTTTGCACATTTCGCTGTCGCATTAAAGAACGCTGGATGGAAACGCCAAGATAAAATCCTAAAATTAAAAATGTTGATTTGTTTTGCTATTAACACTGTAAAAAAATGCTTTTCTTACCCAAATACAGTTTTTTTCCTTATTTAAGGATTAAAGAGTCTTGAGAAGGCCAATATACTGTGCTAGTTACCAGGGGTGGATTAAGTGATTTGGGGGCCCTAAGCAATTCTAGGTATGGGGCCCTAGCAGGGCCCTAGCATCCTTTATCTTCTGAAAGTAAAATTAAATGCAATATATTCATAAATTTAAAAAACAAGTTCACAAACTAACTATGTTCATTAGCCATATGTGTGATTAGATTTTAATATTTGCATGTGCAGTATGGTAGGAACGTTGCACTATTCATGGGAGCCCCCGGTTTTGAAAAGAAGTAATAACGTTAAAATCTTAATAGTTATAGACAGATTTGACAGCATGTGATAGAACATTTTTAAAAGATTTATATGATTAATATAGGCTTCTTGGCATTGCTCTGGGTCCCCTAATTTCCCGAGGCCCTAAGCGACTGCTCACCTCGCTTATTGGTTAAGTCCGCCCCTGCTATAGTTACACATGAAGAGATGGTTTTTATTCTCTGTTTTATGCAATATTAAAGTTTTGCATATTTTGGAGTGTCGCATCAAAGAACGCTGGATGGAAACGCCAAGATAAAATCCTAAAATGTGCAATTAAAAATATTGGTCGCACTTTATTTTAAAGATACAATCCCTGTTATTATCACTGTACACAAATGTTTTTCTTACTTCCAGTTTTTGTCTCGTTTCTAGTCAAAACTTCTGAAATGCAGAAGCATTTTCTAGACAAGTAGAAATATTGTTTAGTCAAAATTAAGCGAGTTTTTCCTTAAAACAAGCAAAATGATCTTATTTCAAAGCAAAAACAAGATTATTTTGCTTACCCAGTCACTGTCTTTTCTTCATTTAAGGATAAAAACATACAAAACCAACATATTGCACTAGTTGCACATGAAGAGATGATTTTTATTCTTCTTTTATGCTCAAAGGTTTTATGCAATATTTAAATTTTGCACGTAAAGTATATTTGCAGTACCGATGTTGGCCATCTCGGGTACGGTGGCGCTGTAGGGGCCGCTCTGGAACAGCGGTGGATTATCGTTGATGTCCTGCACGCGGATGATGAACTGGGACGAGGGCTCCAGGGCTCGACCCGTCTGCCGGTCTGTTGCTGTGGCGATAAGGCGGTATTGGTCCTTCTCCTCTCGGTCCAAGGGTTTGGTGACGTGGATGTTCCCAGTCCGGCTGTCGATGACGAACACAGATCCAGCCCCTTCACCCTTTAAAATATATTTGGTCCGGCCATCGCCCTTGTCCACACTGGAATGAAGCTGGAGGAATGGGAAAAAAGGAAGACACCAAATATGTTAAAGTCATCATCAGATTCTATTTCAGTAAAACCCTGTAGAGAGAAAAATATATGATGTAGAAACAATTTTCACTTATTTTCTGCTGGAGCTGAACAGAACAGAACAGAACAGATTTAGAATATAATTAAATAGTAGCTAAAACCGGCCTCACGGTGGCGCAGTGGGTAGCACGATAGCCTCACAGCAAGAAGGTCGCTGGTTCGAACCTCGGCTGGGTCAGTTGACATTTCTGTGTGGAGTTTGCATGTTCTCCCCGTGTTGGCGTGGGTTTCCTCCTGGTGCTCCGGTTTCCCCCACAAGTCCAAAGACATGCGCTATAGGTGAATTGGGTAGGCTAAATTGTCCGTAGTGTATGTGTGTGAATGAGTGTGTATGGATGTTTCCCAGTGATGGGTTGCAGCTGGAAGGGCATCCGCTGCGTAAAACATATGCTGGATAAGTTGGCGGTTCATTCTGCTGTGGCGACCCCAGATTAATAAAGGGACTACGCCGAAATGAAAATGAATTAATGAATGTATAGTAGCTAAAACCATCTAAAATTGAATTAAAAAATACCATAGAATATAGTAAATATTCATAATTTAGGTATGGCGACACATTCTTGTAGAATTGAATGAATATTACTGAAGTTTTTATATTATAAATATCATTCTTCATATAATCTAAAGAACAAAATCTAGTGTGGACTGTGGAATCTAGTGAATATTCAATCATTCATTCATTTTCCTTCGGCTTAGCCTCTGATTTATCAGAGATTTATCTAGTCTCAATAGTCTAGTCACAATCTTGAGAATATAATCTACTAAAATCTTAAAATAGAATCTAAGAAATACTGTAGACTCTAGTCAATATTTATTATTTAGGAATGACAGTTAATAGATTATTGTAGAATTTAGCATACATTAACAGTACAGAGCTGGTCGATGTGGCCTAAAATCAATATCTTGATTAATTTAACATTTAACTGCCGTCTGAAGGCATCTCTGGCGCAGCTTCCAATAATCGTCAATGTGGGGCAAAGGTGTGACGTGTAGTTAAATTTTTTGAGAGGTGTGTGGGTATATGAACGCGCAAAGGCTACGCCAGACCATACCTGTGCGTTTGACGCAGAAGTATAAATCAGCCTTAACAGAGCGGGATCACGTGACTCCACATGAGGTAGGGAAAGTAATTGAATCGATTATAGGTTCTGAATGTCGATTTCGATTAATCGCCCAGCCCTAGTAACAGAATCTAACAAAATACTATATAACTTAGTGAGTATTCATTCATTCATTCATTTTCTTTTCAGCTTAGTCCCTTTATTAATCTGGGGTCGCCACAGCGGAATGAACCACCAACTTATCCAGCATATGCTTTACGCTTTATCTGCAACCCATCACTAGGAAACATCCATACACCCTCATTCACACACATACACTACGGACAATTTAGCTTACCCAATTCACCTATAGCGCATGTTTTTGGACTTGTGGGGGAAACCGGAGCACCCGGAGGAAACCCACGCCAACACAGGGAGAACATGCAATCTCCACACAGAAATGCCAACTGACCCAGACGGGACTTGAACCAATGACCTTCTTGCTGTGAGGTGATTGTGCTACTCACTGAGCCACCTTTAGCCACCCTTAGTGAGTATTCATTCATTCATTTTCTTTTCGGCTTAGTCCATTTATTAATCTGGGGTCGCCACAGCGGAATGAACAGCCAACTTATCCAGCATATGTTTTACGCAGCGGATGCCCTTCCAGCTGCAACCCATCACTGGGAAACATCCATGCACACTCATTCACACACATACACTACGGACAATTTAGCTTGCCCAATTCACCTATAGCACATGTCTTTGGAATTGTGGGGGAAACCGGAGCACCAGGAGGAAACCAACGCAAACACGGGGAGAACATGCAAACTCCACACAGAAATGCCAACTGACCCAGCCGAGGCTCGACCAGCGACCTTCTTGCTGTGAGGCCATTGTGCTACCCACTGTGCCACCGTGCTGCCCCCTTAGTGAGTATTTATAATCTAAAGAATAGAAAGAATAAAAAAAAAATACAACAGAATCTAGTGATTATTAATAATCTAGAAAATAAATCACTGTAGAATTGTAGAACTGTAGACGCTCATAATCCAGTTAATAGAAAAGAACTGAATTGAATCTAACTAAAGATGCTGTTGAATCTAGTGAATATTCATAATGTATAAAATATATTACTGTAGAATTTAGTGGATACTCCTTATCTAGGGAACAGAATTTAATCTGACAACAAAATCTGAAAAAGAAATACAGCAGAATCTAGTTAATATTCATAATCTAGAAAATAAATTACTGTAGAATTAATGGATACTCATAATCTAGAGAATATAACAGAATACAGCTGAATCTAACAAAAATGAATTTAGAAATACTGTAGAATAGTGAACATTTATAATACAGAGAATAGAATCCAACAAAATCTAGAGCATGGGTCTCAAACTGGATTCCTGGAGGGCCGCAGCTCTGCACAGTTTTGCTTCAACCCTAATCAAACACAGCTGATCCAACTAATCAAGGTGTTTTAAGACTACTAGAGACTATCAAGCGGTTATGAGTTGGAGCTGGTTGAAGCTGAAATCTGCAGAGCTGTGGCCCTCCAGGAATTGAGTTTGAGACCATTGATCTAGAGATTATAATAGAATTGAAAAAAAGAAAAGAAATTGAGGCTGAAAATACTGTAGAATTGAATGAATTTTCATAATCTAAAGAATAGAATCTAACAAAATACATTCATTCATTCATTCATTCATTTTCCTTCGGCTTAGTCCCTTTATTCATCAGGATTTGCCACAGAGGACGAACCGCCAACTTATCCAGCATATTTTTTACACAGAGGATGCCCTTCCAGCTGCAACCCTGTACTGGGAAACATCCATACACACTCATTCACACATACACTAGGGCTAATTTAGTTTATTTAGTTCACATAGCACATGCGCTTGGACTGTGGGGGAAACCGGAGCACCTGGAGGAAACCCACACGAACACAGAAAGAACATGCAAACTCCACACAGAGATGCCAACTGACCCAGCTGGGACTCGAACCACTGAGCCACTGTGTCGCCCCCAACAAAATACATTACAATCTAATTTTCATAATCTGGACAACAAAGCAAATGACTGTAGAATTTAGTGGATACTCATAATCTAGATAATCTAGAATATAATCTAACAAAATACTGTAGAATCGAGTGAGTTTTCAATGGACACTAAGATCGCATGACACTGAAACCTGGAGTAATGATGCAGAAAATTCACAAAAATAACATACACTTACAAAACACAGTCACATAATATAGGCTTAGCTGAAATCTAATTTATATTTCACATTTTCACTGTAGTTTTGATCAAGCGATTCACATCTGGTAAACCAAAAACCTTTGTGTATTTGTTTCATGCAGAATTTATGTTTTTGTCGCATACAAGATGCACAGCAGACAGACTCAAAGTAGACTCTGACATATGCAAAACAATATTGCATTTCACACACAGGCACCGCAGAAAAAGTAATACAACAACCTAATGCTATTTTCTCACTTAGATAACACCCTTTCCTAAAAACATCCCATGCACATAATGACTTAAGAGACCGTCTTGTTTCGTGTGAATAAATAACTCCACAAAGCAAAGGAGATGTGTTTTTTTTCTTCAGTAACAGATCCTCAAAGGTCTAACCAGAGTATAAAGAATGATATGAGCAAAACAATTAAAATGAAATAAAAATAAATAAATAAATGCAGTCATAATTCATAAAAAAGCCTTTTCCTTTTAATACTTTCTGGCAAAATCATAATTGGTGTGCTTGTATTCATAATCTAAAGGATAGAATCTAACCAAATACAGTAGAATCCAGTGAATATTCATAAATACTTTATAATTTAGTGGATACTCAATCTAGAATAGAAATGAAAACAAATAAATATTGAATTATTGAAACTAAAATTAAATAAAATGTCTGTTTCAGTAAATCTCACTCCAGTAAGTCATTAGGCATTTCCCTTTTAATACTTTCCAGCAAAGTCATAATTGGTGTGCTTCTATTCATGATATAAAAAATACAGTAGAACCCAGTGAATATTCATAATCCAGAAAATAAATGACTGTTTAGTGAAAAAAATAAAATAAAAACATAATAATAATATAAATTTAAATAAATTAATAAATTAATTACATAAAAAAATTAATTAATTAATTTTTAAAAATAAATTAATAAATTAATTACATAAAACAAAATATTAATAAACTAAATTAAAATAAATTAATTAATTACATAAAATTAAATTAAATTAAAATAAATTAATTACATAAAATAAATTATATAAATTAATTACATAAAATAAAAATTAAATTAAATTAAAATAAATTAATTACATAAAATAAAATAAATTATATAATTTATAATTTAATTACATAAAATAAAAATAAATTAAATAAAAATTAAATTAATTAATTACATAAAATAAAATGCTACATGGCTACCTCACTTCACTCACTCCAGCCAGACATTATTCATAAAAAGGAATTTCTCTTTTAATACGACAGTCATAATTGGTGTGCTTGTATTTATAATCTAACAAATAGAATCTAACAAAATACAGTAGAACTCAGTGAATATTCATAATCTAGAGAAACAATGCTGTATACTTTAGTGGGTACTCATTATCTAAAACAGAAATTTTTAAAAATAATAATAATTAAGAAATAAATACAAAATAAAATAAAATAAACATCCGTAGCTTCCTGACTTTACTCACTCCAGCCAGCCATTATTCATAAAAAGGCATTTCCCTTTTAATACGTTTCGACAAAGTCATAATTGGTGTGCTTGAGCTCTGGGCAGGCAGACTAATCCAGGATCACTGTGAAAGGGCACCTTTCACCGGGGGCTAAAACAGACCTCGCCATCCAGATATCCAGAGCGCCTGATATGAGGAGCGCCAGGTGTTTTCAGACTGATACGGGCATGATGATTGGCCGGGCAGAAAATTCATTAGCTCAGTCGACCAATAAGGTCACAGGGGAAATGTGAGGAACATGCGACACAAGTGTGCCAAATAAACCTGTAAAAACAACATGCTGTGGCTGCAATGAGGAACATGTGATATGATACTGCTTACTACATGCAGTCTAGTTCATTTTAAGATGTCATGTTATGCATTAATTGAGTGGGATTGGTTAAAATTTGTGTGTGTGTGTGTGTGTGTGTGTGCGTGTGTGTGGTGTAAATTTGATATTGTAATTAGAAAAAATAAGATATATATATATATATATATATATATATATATATATATATATATATATATATATATATATATATTTACACACACACACACAAATTAATTAATTAATTAAATAAATAAACTAATAAATAAATACATAAAATAAACAAAATAAATCAATTAAATAAATGAATAAATAAACAAAATAAACAAAACAAATAAATTATTGAATGATGAATAAATAAATAAATAAATAAAAACCAAATAAATACATAAATGAATAAATAAATAAAATAAACAAAATAAATAAATGAATGAATGAGTAAATAAATAAATAAATAAAATTATACAAAATAAACAAACAAATTAATAAATTAATGAATGAATACATAAATAAGCAAACAAACAAACAAACAAAAATAAACAAATAAATAAATGGATTAAAAAAAACAAATAAATAAATAAATATTACATAAAAAATTAAATAAAAAAGTAGTTTTCTTATTCCCCAACACTGCCGAATGAAAAGGAAAGTAGTGAAGTATTAGACACAACAGCTACTAATGTGCACAAGATCTCTTTATCCACACACAGCAGATGTAGTTTGAGCAGTGACATAACCATTCTCTGGACTGCCCTGCTCACCTAAACACACACACACACACACACACACACACAGAGACACACACACAATGTCCATCTGTTTTTTCCTCGTCTTCTCCTCTCAGCTGTTTGCCTCTCACCCTCTTCATCCATCTGCTTCACACTCTCCCTCGCTCCGTCTTTCTGTTTGTCCATCTGTTTATCCCTCGTCTAACACCTTGCCGTCATGTTTATCCTTCCGTCATACATTACAGATCATTTTCCAGAACATTTCAAATATCATTACAGAGAGAATCACAGATTTTAAACCTTAAAGGGCCATTTATTCATTCATTCATTCATTCATTCATTCATTAATTCTCCTTCGGCTTAGTCCCTTATTTATCAGGGGTCGCCACAGTGGAACAAACTACTCCAGCATGTTTTACACAGTGGAAGCCCTTCCAGCCGCAACCCAATACTGGGAAACACCCACACACTCATTGACACACACAGTCATACACTACAGCCAATTTAGTTTATTCAATTCACCTATAGCGCATGTGTTTGGACTGTGGGGGAAACCGGAGCACCCGGAGGAAACCCACGCCAACACGGGGAGAATAGCAAACTCCACACAGAAATGCCAACTGACCCAGTCAGGCACAAACCAGCAACCTTCTAGCTGTGAGGCGACAGTGCTAACCACTGAGCCACCGTGCTGCCCCTTAAAGGGCCAGTTCACACCAAATAATTTAATTCTGCCATTATTTACTAATCAATCACTAGAGTTTTATTATCTAAAATATTTAATTTCCACTTACTTCTTCTGAAGATGAAACAAAACACTATTTTTACTTGCTCTAAGAAAGTTTAGATTTTTGGACTAGAAACGAGACCAAAAGTAAGAAAAGCATTTTTTTGCATTGTGATAATTATATGACAAAACCTTCAAATAGAGCACTTCAAACTATATTGTAAAACTGTATTCATATCGCAATATTTCATTCATTCATTCATTTTCTTTTCGGCTTAGTCCTTTTATTAATCTGGGATACTTCCAGCAGGATAACGCGCCATGTCATAAAGCGCAAATCATCTCAGACTGGTTTCTTGAACATGACAATGAGTTCACTGTACTCAAATGGTCTTCACAGTCACCAGATCTCAATCCAATAGAGCACCTTTGGGATGTGGTGGAACGGGAGATTCGCATCATGGATGTGCAGCCAACAAATCTGCAGCAACTGCGTGATGCTCTCATGTCAATATGGACCAAAATCTCTGAGGAATATTTCCAGTACCTTGTTGAATCTATGCCATGAAGGATTAAGGCAGTTCTGAAGGCAAAAGAGGGTCCAACCCGGTACTAGTAAGGTGTACCTAATAAAGTGGCCGGTGAGTGTATATTATTACTTGATTATTACTATATATTACTATAAATTATAGTTCCTAGACATATCAGCCTAGACAATAGCAACTATTTTTTATTTTCCATCAGTCTTAGTAGCTACATGATGTAACTACAGAAGAGTCAAGTTTTAAATAGGAAAATTATCCAAACTTTAGTCATTTTTTGAGGGAGATGCTAATGGTCTAATCCGATTTAATAATCTATGCTAAGCTAAGCTAAAAGTGCTCCTGCCAGACTCTGAAATCGACTGAATGGAATAAAAAATGGTCAAACTGAACTGTGAACACAATATTTATTACTGGTTAAGTGTCAGATAGATTTCAAGACCCCTTGTTAGCTTTAAAGAGGCATTTCATGGTGTTTGAGTTGACTGTTGAGTAGTTGTAACTCTTGTGGTTTTATTTAAATTGCTGCGTGTTATATTTCTTATTATTGGTTGTTTTTTTAAAGGGGAGGAGCTGCCCAACGTACCCAGCCCTGTCTTCATTTTTAGTTGGAATTATATCACGCATCAAAAACAAAGCTCTGCATTAAAAAGGCACTTCAGAGGATCTTTGATTCTTTCAGATCAATTGTAAACTGTTCTTCAATGAACAAAGAACTGTAAAAAATATTAACGAACCATTAATGGGTTTGTCAGTAGCCGAGGTTTAGTTGGATACAACATATATTAGTTGGATATATATATATTTTACAAAGGGGCAGCACGGTGGCGCAGTGGGTAGCACATTTGCCTCACAGCAAGAAGGTCGCTGGTTCAAGCCTCGGCTGGGTCAGTTGGGATTTCTGTGTGGAGTTTGCATGTTCTCCCCGTGTTTGTGTGGGTTTCCTTCAGGTACTCCAGGTTTCCCCCACAGTCCAAAAACATGTGGTATAGGTGAATTGGGTAAGCTAAATTGTCCGTAGTGCATGAGTGTGTATGGATGTTTGGATTGAGTTGTATGGATGTTTCCCAGTGATGGGTTGCAGCTGGAAGGGCATCCGCTGCATAAAACATATGCTGGATAAGTTGGTGGTTCATTCCGCTGTGGCGACCCCAGATTAATAAAGCCGAAAAGAAAATTAATGAATGAAGGAATATTTTACAAAAAATGAAATAATAGAATAAAAAATCCATGACGGCGTTATCAATACTTTCAGAAAAAGGAGAAAAAAATAGTGTGAGACTGATAATGGCAAACAGAAGAAAGAGCAACGTCAAATTTACTATCCTGCCCCCATAGACTCTATGTTACAAATGCCTTGCGTAATTGTAATTTGATGCAAAGATGATATAATACATACATAAATACATATAAATGTTCATAAGTTTTAAAAAAATCTAATTATTAAACTTTGAAAGATATAAGATGCTGATGACCAATAAACGCGCCATAACAGTCCTGTGAAATGAGTCCATTGTGGTCACACTTCATTTTAAGATACAATTCCTGCTATTTACAAACCATTAACTATGATTTTAGCTCAACAAACTCTTGATTTGCTGCTTATTAATAGTTATTATGGTAGGATTGGGTAGGATTAGAGATGCAGAACATGGTCATGCAGAATACGTGCTTTATAAGTACAAATAAACAGACAATATCTTAATAATATGCAGTGCCAGACAGAATCTGTGGACTTTTTTTTTGCAAAATTGTTGACAAAATCTGCACATTTGTCCAGAATAATTTTGAGAGTAACTAAAAAACTAGCCCTAGCCCTAACCCTAACCTTAACTTGTATATAAGGTTTACAATGCAAATCTAAATAAAACCACTTGTTTGGTAAACAAAGTAAGTCTCTCATATAATAATACACCCACTGAAAGACATTTTTACATTTTCTATTTATGAATTTAGCAGATGCTTTACAAACTGTATTGTACCATTAAAAGGTTAGCATATTATTCAATAATATTACTTAAGCATAATAAATTGTAATATTTACACCCACTTACATGAATAAATAAATTAATGAGAATGATTTGATAGAATGATAGGCTCAAAAATCTGTGTGGGCCTAGAACTAAGCCACTGGTTAATTGTGAGAACTGGTATCTATACATGGTGGCTCAGTGGTTAGCACTGTCGCCTCACAGCAAGAAGGTCGCTGGTTCGAGTCCCGGCTGCACCAGTTGGCATTTCTGTATGGAGTTTGCATGTTCTCCCTGTGTTGACGTGGGTTTCTTCCGGGTGCTCCAGTTTCCCCCACAGCCCAAACACATGCGCTGCAGGTGAATTGAATAAACTGAATTGGTTGTAGTGTATGAGTGTGTGTGTGTGAATGAGTGTGTATAGGTGTTTCCCAGTAATTGTGGCTGGAAGGGCATCTACTGTGTAAATATACTAGAATAGTTGGCGGTTCATTTCGCTGTGGCGACCCCTGATAAATAAGAGATTAAGCCTAAAGTGTTACCATTATTTATGTTTTCTACCATGTCTATTTTTCTCCCAGGACTAGAAAACATGTCTTTAATTTTCCAGGTTTTCCAGGATGTTTCCGACAGCTCATATTCTGCCTTTGTCTGTTCCCGCCAGTGTGTGTGTGTGTGTGTGTGTGTGTGTGTGTGTATGTGTGTGTGAGGGAGGAGAGTTTAGTAGGAATTAAGTCATTATTTGTAAGCCGGGTCAGGGTGAGGAGAGAGCCGAGCTGACGGCCAACGAGAGGAGCTGAAGGGATTATTCAGCCGTCACTCGGGTCTCTTTCTCCGTCTTATCTTTGTCTTGTTCTCCAGCTTTTTGGAGTAGTACTTCAGTGTGTGTGTGTGTGTGTGTGTGTGTGTGTGTGTGTGTGTGTGGTCAGAGTAAGTCCTTACAGTGGTTTTTCCTCATCCTGTGATCTCAGTGGAGCTCGGCATGCTGGGAAGCTGAAGTGGGTTGAGGGAGCTTGTGATTAAAGGAGCTCTTAGTTTCTCTCCTCCTGCGCCTAAAATCTCTTCCCCCTTGCTTTCAGACTAAAAACACTGACAACAATCCATCTTTTTTCATTTGTTTGACTCTCATCCAAGCCTTTTTTGTCTGTACTTTTTAGACTTTCAGAGTGATTTTTTAGATGTCCACTGTGTCCATTAGTACACATACAATCATTGTGGTGTGGTGCACAAATACTGGTTTTGTGATTATCAATAGCCTGTTGTTTAGTTGTCTGAGACTTTCATTCATTTTCCTTCAGCTTAGTCCCTTATTTATCAGGGGTCGCCACAGAGGAATGAACCGCCAACTATTCCATCATATGTTTTACGCAGCGGATGCCCTTCCAGCCGCAACCCAGTATAGGGAAACACCCATACACTCTCACATTCACACACACTCATACACTATGGACAATTTAGTTCATCCAATCCTATAGCGCATGTCTTTGGGCTGTGGGGGAAACAAGAGCACCAGGAGGAAGCCCACACCAACAAAGGGAGAACATGTAAACTCCACACAGAAATGCCAACTGACCCAGCCGGGACTCGAACCAGCAACCTTCTTGGTATGAGGCGACAGTGTTAACCACTGAGCCACCGTGCTGCCCTGTCTGAGACATATCACATAGTAATATCATACTAACATGAAAATCTTGGTAAATATAATAGCAAAACAAGTAAATTCACATTTTTAATTCAAACACCATATCTGATGACACTAACCATGCAATCTTTGGCAAATACAGTGATAATCAAGTGCATCAAATAAAGCAAGAAAAAAATATGATAACCATAATTATGTACTGTATATGTTATTATATTATATATGATTTTTATGAAAAAGAATACAATTCAATTAAAAAGGTCAACCTATGCCAGAGTAATTGGCGTTTCATTCCACTGTGGCGACTCTTGATAAAGCAGAGAAATGTGAGTGAAAAATTTATTATTTCATGAATTAATTTAGCTTTTAATTAAAAAAATGCACCCAGAAAATAATACAATTTAAACTGTAAAATAATAAAACTGTAAATAAACTGAATTCGATTCTGATTCACACACATACAGTATGGACAATTTAGCTTACCCAATTCACCTATAGCGCATGTCTTTGGACTTGTGGGGGAAACCATGTGGTGACCCCAGATTAATAAAGGGACTAAGCCGAAATGAAAATGAATGAATGAATGAATAT
>CAIGQW010000298.1:9403896-9414439 GCA_903798125.1 Danio choprae | reverse complement strand
GACTTGTGGGGGAAACCGGAGCACCCGGAGGAAACCCACGCCAACACGGGGAGAACATGCAAACTCCACACAGAAACGCCAACTGACCCAGCCGAGGCTCGAACCAGCAACCTTCTTGCTGTGAGGCCAACGTGCTATCCACTGCGCCACCGTGAGGTCCTACGGCCAATTAAGTTTATTCAATTCACCTATACCGCATGTCTTTGGACTTGTGGGGGAAACCGGAGCACCCGGAGGAAACCCACGCCAACACGGGGAGAACATGCAAACTCCACACAGAAATGCCAACTGACCCAGCCGGGACTCGAACCAGCAACCTTCTTGCTGTGAGGTGACAGTGCTAACCACTGAGCCACCGTGTCGCCCCTCTTATGACTTCCAACGCATCAAATAATCAGATTTTTTTCAACATAAAACTATAATCAATTAAGTTTAAAAAAACTACATTTGTTGATGTGTAAGTACGTTACACACAGAAAACACTAGCATAGCATTAAAGCTAACAGAGACATACTGAAAGCCACACTCTTATGACAACAAACGCATAAAATAATCATGGTTTTTTCAACAGAAAACTATAATAAATTAAGTTTAAAAAACTACATGTGTTTAGATGTAAGTATGTTGCATACAGCGTACACCAGCATGACATTAAAGCTAACAGACATATACTAAAAGCCAAATAAAAAATTGAACAGAAAACCATAATAAATGAAGTTAAAAAAACTACATTTGTTTAGGTGTGACTAGGGCTGCACAATATATTGTTTCAGCATCGATATGACAATGTGTGCATTCGCAAAAGTCACATCACAGGATCTGCGTTGTGGGGTTGGGATTATAGTCGATCAGCAATGAAGAATGTACAGTGCTATTTTACATTACATTTGATTATTCAATAACAGGGGTGGGAAAAAATATCAACATGCTGATTTATTGTGATAATTCCACCCACGATACGTTATCGATGTAGCAATGTATTGATGTTTAAAGCTATGAATTAAGATCTGAATTAATTCATCAGCCATGCACTGCTACCATTTATCGCAGTGCATGCGCTCGTAATGGAGGATCGAAAACACACCAATGATGCAATTCTATAAAATTTATGTGCTGTTAATAAAAGAAATACAACTTTTTGATGCATTGTTTCCCTTCATTTCCAGATATCATGATATATTGTGGATGGTATATTGCAGGTTTCGGGATCTATCATTACCGGGGACAAAATATCATGATAATATCATATCGTATCGTATTGCTGTACCTGAATATCTGACTACTTATTTCACTTTTATTTTAGCTCCAGATTTTTCCAATATCGTGCAGCCCTAGGTGTGAGTACATTTCACACAGCGTACACTAGCTAAACCTTAAAGCTAAAAGACACATATACTAAAAGCCACATACACTCTTATGACATCCAACGCATCCAATATGTCACGTTAAACAACCCACAATTCAGTGGCTTGGGCTACAAATCCAACCGGAAAGTTGTTGCTAGCTCATGCATCAAAGTCAGCGCTCGTGTTTGGCCTTGAGTTTGGCCTCGTAGCAGCGGAAACGGTCAAGTTCAGCTTTGTCTCGGAGACAGTTCGCCCTCCGCTCAGCCATAACTGATTCACTATGCAGTTCTCTGGATGGTACACAGGTAAACGGCACGTCGTGACGAACAGCAACAGTGACAACAGCATGTCCTGGCCCATCGGATAAACATTTACTCGGATACAGTGTCAGTGCAGTGACAGGCAGAGGAGCGGATGCAACATTTATGAGGTGCGCTCTCTGAATCTCGTGTTGGTTTAGCGCCAGACTCTTTAAAGCCTTGTGTTCTGTATAAGCAGCTGGCAGACTTACTCAGTGTGAATCGCAGTTAATGTGACCTATCCAGCGCAGCTCATTACCACGGAGCGAGCACGAGCATCTGTGTTTTTTAAGCGCATGCCTGTGTCTGTGCATGTGTTACTAAATGTGACCACCGAGCATGTAATTGCAATTTTTTTTTTCTTTCCTTCCTGGTGACATCTAATAATTACTGTCCAAATCCCACGTTTAATAAACTCGGAGGTAATGCAATGGCCTTGATTTATTCATAATAGAATCTTCCATGGCGACGAGAAAAATGTGGGCATGCTGAAAATGTACTGAAAAAAACATATTGGCCAGACCTAAAAGGGATACTTTTTTAATTTTTTTATCATTTACTCACATTCGAGATGTTTCAAATCTATATGCATTTCTTTTTTTAGTCACAAAAGAAAACATTTTGTTTGAAGGCACTGAGTGTTTGGACAATACAACACACATTTCATGATATTTTCTTTGGTGTTCCAGAGATAAAAGAACGTCAAAAAGATTCAGAACAACACGAGAACACTCAAAGTGATCACATTTAGAGTGAACTACAGCATAACATGCTCTGACGCATCCAGCATTTTCATGTTATTTAAAAAAAAGAAGAAGCTGCATTTGTATTTTTTATGTCATAAAGTCACATATCCCAGGATTCTCACACTTCTTGAAAGTACCTGAATTTAAAACACATGGATTCAAATAGAAAGTACTTAAAAAAAAACAAAGACAGGTCCTTGAAAGTGCTTGAATTAAATTAGAAATGAAATTTGTTTATGGTGTGATTTCAACAATTGCACTGTGCTGTCATCAAAAACAAAAATAATTTAAAACTATGGCAAATAATGCACATTTTAGCAATATTTCAGAAACCACGCTTACATATTACTAGTACTGAATTCAACAAATTTTATTAAGAGAAGTTTATTCATAAACTAATTTCAAGAGGATCATGTGCTTATGATTGACCACGGCTGGTCCTGCATTACCCAACACATGATTCACCAATCAGATGATTCCTAACTCACCATAAACAACTAGAGTTTCTTTCCCCAGTTATCTTCGTCTTGAAGAATCCCCCCTCCCACCCCTTTTCCTAGATTGTGCAGCAGTGCGGAGAATGTCACTGGTTCAAGTCCTTACTAGGCCAGTCAACATTTCTGTGCGGAGTTTCCATGTTCTCCCCGTGCTCGCGAGGGTTTCCCCCGGGTTCCCCACAGTCCCAAAACATGCAACATAAGAGAATTGACCATACCAAATTGGCACTATAGACGAGCTCTTAGTAAGCAGTATATCTCTCTATAATCTGTCATTAGCAATAATTAAGCCAGGGGAGTTCTCGAAATCTACCTGAGCTCAAACTTCCCTCTCCCTCTGCAAATGGGAGGAAACCTCGGGCTCGAGGATCTTATAAGTTCAGGGCTCTCTCCCGGGACAGCATGCCAAACACGCTTTATAATCAATCATCAGCTAAGTGTGAACTTTTGAAAGTTCTTTGAACATGACTGTTAAGTAATTATTATTTTTCTTTTGGAAAAAAACTGGTTCAAAACATCATCATTACTCTGATATTTAAAATTTTAAAATATTAAGTGTAAGTGCACTGTTAAGTACAATAAAGGTGCTTGATTTGAAATGAATGGTGCTTTAAAAAGTCCTTGAATCTGCTGTTCAGGAAAGAGTGGGAACCCTGAGTTAAATATGCCCTTTATATTTTAAATTATATTAAGTTAAATGAATTGCAAACACACCATTTCATCAGATGAAACTAAATTAAATTAGCATGCAAGCATAAATGTTCACCTTACCCGTCCAATTAGCACCGGTTCTGGTCCGCTATATTCCTCAATCACAAAAAACTGGTTCCAAATCCAGCTTCTTCGGCTACGGGATTGTGAGGGCATCTCATGCTTATTTGGTCCAGTAAGAGTTCTGTGGAAATCCCCACTGCTGTCTGCATCTTGGCTGCCCATCATTATAGTTTGCGCTTGCTGTCCATTGTTATTTAACCCAGATGGAGGTTTCAACGGGATCTCACTGGCATCTGATGGCCCATCTAGTGCTCTGGCAAGCGGTAGTCGTTTTTCACCATGGTTAGATTCAGTTTCTTCTACTGCAGGACTATATTGAGATATTTTGGAGTTGATTGGAGTGATTTCTGGGATATCTTTGGATTTGGGAAAATTAATTGTGATATGTGGAGTAGAATCTGTGTTCATACTTGGGTTAAACGAAACTGGAGTCACTTTGATTTCAGCTGCAGTTTTTGCTATTTCTTCAGCCTGTGAATTTTTCAGTCCTGACACAATTTCCTGTACTGCAGGAGTTAATTCTGGGACAACAAAATGAACTTGAGATATTTTGGAGTTCAGACTAAGAGTTGATACTGTTGTCTTTGTGATTTCTGGGATATTTGTGGATTTGGGATAATGATTACTTATAACATCTTGATTAGAATCTGTGTTCACACTTGTGTCAGACAATGAAACTGGCGTCACTCCAATTTCGACTTCAGTTATTCTAGATAATCTGAAAGCCTGACTATGATATAAAACAGTTGTCTTTGTAATTTCTGGAACATCTTTGGATTTGGGATTATAATTATGAATAAAATGTGGAGCAGAACCTGCGTTCACACTTGCACCAGAAACTGGAGTCACTATGATTTCAGCTCCGCTTTTTGCAATTTCTTCCCCCTGTGCATTTTCCAGTCCTGATACCATTTTATGTCCTAATGGAGTTAATTTAGGGGGAACAAAATGATCTTGAGATATTTTAGATAGTTTGGAGTCCTGGCTGTTATTTGCTACAGTTATCTTGGTAATTTCTGAGATATCTTTGGATTTGGGATTACTTATAATATCTAGATTAGAATCTGTGTTCACACTTGTTTCAGACAATGAAACTGGAGTCACTCCAACTTCAACGTCAGATATTCTAGATATTCTGAAGTCCTGGCTATGATATGATACAGTTGTCCTTCTGATTTCTGGGATAATTTTGGATTTGAGGTAATGATTACGTTTAACATCTGGATTAGAATCTGTATTCACACTTGTTTCAGACAATGAAACTGGAGTCCCTCCAATTTCAACTTCAGATATTCTGAAGTCCTGGCTATCATATGATACTGTTTGTGTCTTTGTGATTTCTGTGACATCTTTAGATTTGGGATGATAGCTATGCATATAAAGTGAAGTAGAATCAGCGTTCACACTTGCGCCAGAAACAGGACTCCTTGTGATTTCAGCTCCACTTTTTGCAATTTCTTCAATCTGTGCATGAAGCAGTCCTGATACAGACTTCATAGCATCTTCATTGCTTCGTGAAATCCTCAAATTATCCTTATTTTTCCATGCTAATCGCAAATGCGGTGTTCTTGCTGTGTTGGCAAATGTCATCTCGCTTTGTTCCAGACCTTCTTCCTGACTGTCTTTCCTTGCAGTTGGCAAACGCTCCTCGCTCTTCCATCTTCTCAAGTGAGTACTACTTCCCCCAAGCTCAAAGCAGATGCACAGAAAGAGCAACACTGCCCAGATACGGCCACTCATCGTGCCTCGCGTCGTTATTAGTCACAATGTTTGCCACAGGGGGAAAAACAATAAGACCGACCTTCACTCACACTCTGTCTCTCTGTGTGGGCGACGGCTCCATTCATGTCCTCTTTTTAATTCCTTATTCTTCACAAAGCTCAGTGGTCATTTAGCATCTTATCTGCTTTTGTGGATTATACTTCTCTCTTTGCGTCCGGTTTAAACACAGAAGGTGACTCCCATGGTTTGGGTTTGATCGGACAAACCTGTTCAAAGAGATAAGGGAATGAGAATCAGTGCTGATCATGAGCAAACTTAATTGGCATTTGCTGTTGGGATTACTGAAAAACTAGCACAGTTTCAATTAGGTAACAGTTTAGGTTCAGCGCAGAGAATCATGGGTACACGACTAGCCAGGGTTCATAAAACTTTCAATCACTTAAAATCTGGGACTGCTCCAAAGAAGCCTTTGCACAAGTATGCCATAAATAAAGACCTGAGCCGTTATGTTCCATTACTTCTCCAAAATGAGGATTTTGAAATATTTAGGAGCGTTCAAAATGATTCAGGGTTTGTTTTCATGTTCCATGTACTTACTATACTAATAACAATAAATTACATACAATTACATGCATACAACCTAACCCTTGTCCTAATGGAAAGATTTTTTTTTCAACACATTTCTAAACAGAAATGAGTTATTAAAACTATTATAATAACTAATTTCTTTTATCTTTGCCATGATGACAGTGCATAATATTTGATTAGATATTTTTCAAGATACTAGTATTCAGCTTAATGTGACATTTAAAGGCTTAGTTATGTTAATTAGGTAAGTTAGGGTTAATTAGGTCATTGTATAACGATGGTTTGTTCTGTAGACAATTGAAAAAGAATATTGCTTAAAGGGGCTAATAATACGGACCTTAAAATGGTTCTAAACTAATTAAAAACTGCTTTTATTCTAGCCAAAATAAAACAAAAAAGGCTTTCTACAGAAGAAACAATATTATAGGAAATACTGTGAAAATATCCTTGCTCTGTTAAACATCATTTAGGAAATATCTGAAAAGAAAAAGGTTTTTTGTGATATCCCGATATTCAATAAGGATATGCCTGATGATGTTAAAAATAAAATGTGCAAAAGCAAGCAGCTTCCCTGGTCTAAATATGTTCAAAACAAATTACAATCATGCACCCTTTCCCGCAGCATCGTTTAACAGCTTCAGAAGCAAAAAAAAAACAATATTGCAAAATTCCTTAAACTGCTCTTGGCTATCTCGCAAACTTTATGCTCGTGAAATGTAATTACTGGCTTGCATTTTAGATGGCTAAGCACTCTGAAGCAGTCAATCACTTGGGTCTTGAAAACGTGTTGATTTGCGTGATTGAGCATTTTACAGGGCAGTTTCCAACTGTACGGATGAGGTTATTGCCATCCATATTAACAGGCTACAGTTCAAGCATTTCAAATACTGCCATCAAACCATATCCTCATTCACTTTTAATGCAGCACATTTATAGAGGCACACAGCGATTCTAAAGTGTGCGACGGCTCGACCATTTGAACAAGCAGTTCAGACTTTAAACGTGACTTTTTGTCAGCAACTGTTCCTTTTAAAAGGGCAAAGAGTAAAACTGATGAATTCTTTTATAATAGATGTCTTTTATACAAATAAAGTATTGTACAATATCCTTTCCTGTTCTTCTATACTACTCCTGTGGATAAACCACACTTATTGGATAAAAACTTACCATTTTAAGTTACACCGGCCACTTTATTAGGCACACTAGTCGAACTGCTCGTTAATGCAAATTTCTAATCAGCCAATCACATGGCAGCAACTCAATGCATTTAGGCACGTAGACATGGTCAAGATGATCTGCTGCAGTTCAAACCGAGCATCAGAATGGGGAAGAAAGGTGATTTAAGTGACTTTAAATGTGGCATGGTTGTTGGTTCCAGACGGGCTGGTCTGAGTATTTCAGAAAATATAAATACATATTTAAATGTTATTTCCTTTCTATTTTCCACACTAAAATGTAACTAAACTATTCACAATATATCGTTTGAGCATCGATATCGCAATGTGTGTGTCCGCAAGTCACATCGCAGGATATGCAATGTTGAGTTGGGATGATAGTTGTTCAAAAACCACAGGTAAAACACACTAGATTTGTGGAGACACTGCAGAATTAAACCACAATAAAGTGAACTTTATCATCTGCATGTGTTTTTAAGGCCTGTTTAAAGTTTAAAGCATTTTAGCTGTTTTTAAAGAAGTCTAATAAAGATGAATTTTATTGAATAATTTATATGATGAAGACTATGCAGTGCTATATAACATTTGGTTATTTAATTTCTGTTACTCTCTCCAGAAAACCATAAAGCATGGTTCATTTCACTGTGACAGTTGCTCCATTGTGTTTATTTATGACTGTTTATCATATTCATTCATTCATTCATTCATTTTCATTTCGGCTTAGTCCCTTTATTAATCTGGGGTCGCCACAGCGGAATGAACCGCCAACTTATTCAGCATATGTTTTACGCAGCGGATGCCCTTCCAGCTGCAACCCATCTCTGGGAAACATCCATACACACCCATTCACACTCATACATTACGGACAATTTAGCCTACCCAATTCACCTATACCGCATGTCTTTGGACTTGTGGGGGAAACCGGAGCACCCGGAGGAAACCCATGCCAACACGGGGAGAACATGCAAACTCCACACAGAAACGCCAACTGACCCAGCCAAGGCTCGAACCAGCGACCTTCTTGCTGTGAGGCGAACGTGCTATCCACTGCGCCACCGTGAGGCCCCTGTTTATCATATGTATATAATAAATTACATAAAAATATATTTACATTTCACTCCCCTACAAAATCATCTCAATCCATCTAAAGTAACGACTTGGCAAATTTAAGAGCTATTTAAGTCATCTGTTGAAAATATATATTGGCGCAATATATATCGCAGAGAAAAAAATATTGCAATGTCAAATTTGTCCAATATCGTTCAGCCCTCATCTAAACTTACTCATTTCTAAAATTCTACTGAAATTTGGATGTCATGTAAATGGACATTTGCAATGAAGTTTAAAATTTAGAGCATTTAAAATGTGTAATTTTGAAAAAAACTCGCATATTACTCACATATGCTTTGGTATCTTAGTCCAAAACAAAAGAAAGTTGAATTAAATATGTGAATAAATTAGCCTCACGGTGGCGCAGTGAGTAGCACGTTCGCCTCACAGCAAGAAGGTCGCTGGTTCGAGCCTCACCTGGGTCAGTTGGCATTTCTGTGTGGAGTTTGCATGTTCTCCCCATGTTGGCGTGGGTTTCCTCCGGGTGCTCCGGTTTCCCCCACAAGTCCAAAGACATGCGGTACAGGTGAATTGGGTAGGCTAAATTGTCCGTAGTGTATGTGTGTGAATGGGTGTGTGTGGATGTTTCCCAGTGATGGGTTGCGGCTGGAAGGGCTGGATAAGTTGGCGGTTGATTCCGCTGTGGCGACCCCAGATAAATAAAGGGACTAAGCCGAAATGAAAATGAATGAATGAATGTAAATAAGTTAATTAAAAAATAATTATACATAGACAGTAAATAATGACAACACTTAATAATACGCTTGTATTAGTTAATGCATTTACTAACATGTACAAACAATACATTACAGTATTTATTCATCTTTGTTAACATTAATAAAAAACAAATCCGTTCATTGTTAGTTCTTACTAACGTTAAAAAGCAATAATTTGGAATTAATAAGCTTTAGTAAATGTTTAACTATGATTAAAAAAAAATGCTGTACACATATTATTTATTATTAGATTATGTATATGCACAAAATATCTAACACTATTTAATGAAACCTAATTGTAAAGTGTAATCAATAAAATCAATAAATTGAATAAACTAAACGCTTATCTGAGTCCATGATGAAATATGGAGGATATAGCAAATGCAATTAGTAGCTTTATTGCATCTAAACTGTATAATGTTATATTTTTTACTGCATCTTAAGTCTCTGACCTGTGCTGGTACAACAGTAATTTCTCTCTTTCCCCAAAATCTTGTTTCTGTCTAAACAGTGAGACGGTTTTCCCTAAACAGATTAAGAGCAGGAGAGAGAAATGGCCATGTCCTGAACCAGCCAACCCTGTAGCTCCGCTCACATTCAGACAGCCAACTCTCTTCCCTGAGAAGCATAAGATAACAGCACTGAAAAATGCAATATTTTATTTTTCTGCGACACATATTGCGATATTGAGTATCATTTCACCAGATGAAGTGAATAGCTATATTTGGAAAGAAGTTTAAACTGATTGGGATGATTTTGTAAGGGAGCGCATCTGCATAAAATGTAATAAACCAAACATAAGCATTGATAAACACAGCATTAAATAAATAAACAGTGTTTTGCGGTTGTCTGGGAGTCTTAGTGGTATCCAGGTAAACTATATAATATGAATGATCAAAAGTAAAATAACACTGCATAGTGGCTGGCGATATGACAAATTCATTCATTCATTTATTCATTTTCCTTCGGCTTAGTGCCTTATTTATCAGGGTTCGCCACAGTGGAATGAACCGACAACTATGCCAGCATATGTTTTAGGCAGCGGATGCCCTTCCAGCTGCGACCCAGTACTGAAAAACACCCATACACTCTCACATTCACACACACACTTATACACTATGAGCAATTTTACTTCATCCAATTCACCTATAGCGCATGTCTTTGGACTGTGGGGAGCACCCGGAGGAAACCCACGCCACCACGGGGAGAACATGCAAATTCCACACAGAAATGCCAACTGACTCAGCTGGTTTCGAACTAGTGACCTTCTTGCTGTGAGGCGACAGTGCTAACCACTGAGCCACCAAGCCACCCATCGCTAGATTAACTAGATTAAGTGAATAGCTCTATTTGGAATATTAAATAAATCGCTAAACACAAATGCAAAATGTAAAGTGTACTACAACTTTCTGACAAGGCTGTTCTTCATGTTTCTGTCTGCATCCGGTAATGGTGTGTAATATTGCACTCAAATAAATTAGGAAAAAGTCATACAGTAAATAATGTATTTTGTGACACCACAAGATAAATGTCAGAGCATAATGTGAAATGATTTTTGTCTATACAATAT
>CAIGQW010000298.1:9387756-9403496 GCA_903798125.1 Danio choprae | reverse complement strand
ATATATATACTGTATGTGTAAAGTTGCATCCATTTCTGTGGTGTTTAGAGTCTCTCAAAGTCAACCAAGGTAAATTCAACTCCAAATCAGGTCTCACGTTCATTATAAAATGCTATACCATATAATGAATCTGCTGGCACGTAAAAAGGCCTTATAACTGGTGCGGCGCGCATGAATGCAAAGCAACCTCTGACAGTCAGAAACAATATTATCAGCTCAGAGGGACTGACACAACTCCCTGTTGCTCAGGAAGCATTAACTGGAAACACACTGACAAGGAAAAACATAGTTTGTCACAAGCTTTATTCATTTGTTCTGTCACTTCTGTCAGAGGCTGTTGATTAATTCCTTTCCGTTACGCAAGTAAAACCTTGTAAAAAAAAAAAATAATAACACTAGATACAGAGCAGTATAGCTAAATTTAAAGCTGGAATGTGGTAGAAAACTTGTGCAGGCGCAATGTGGTAAAAATGCATGTAGGAAATTGCATATGTGTAAAATATTTAGTGCATGTTGTTACTTTATATTGTTATTGGTAAAGCTGAAATGGTAAAATACTTCAAATTTAATAAAAGAAAAAAAATTATAAATCAAATTTTGAAGTAGTAAAGCTTTAACATGGTGGAAAAGATGATGCAGTAAATACTTTAGATGTAGTAAAGCTGACTATGGTAAAATAGTGTAGATGCTGTACAATTGTAACGTATTAAATTGCATGAAACATGGTAAAACTGTAATCTGAAATATGGTGAAATTCTTGCGGTAAAGCTGAAACATGGTAAAACACAGATGCAGTAAAGTTTTAGTGTAGTAAAATACTTTAGATTATGGTAAAGTACTTGAGATACACGAAAGGTGAAATGTATAAAATGCTTAAAATGTGCAAAAGCCAAATTAAAATATTTGATATGTAGTTAGTAAGGCTGAAATATGGTCCAATTTTAATTATGTTGAAGCGGAAATGTTGTACTATTTTCAAGACATGGTAAAGGCAGAGATTTAGTAAAATACTTTAGATGAGCTGAAATATGGTAAAATACTTGAGATAGATTAATGTATATTTCATAAAATATCTTGGATGTTGTAAAACCAAAACGTTCTGACAGTATTTTTCATTTAGTAAAGCTAAAATATAGTCAAATATTTCAGATGTAGTAATGCTGAAATATGGTAAAATTTGAGATATAATGAAGGTAAAATACAGTAAAATATTCAAGACAGGGTAAAAAAAACAAAAAAAAACAGTTAAGCTGAACGGAAATATTGTAAAATGCTTGCGATATATCAAATATATTTGATCCAATATTTCAGACGTTGTAAAACCAAAACATTCTGATAATATGTAAAGCCAAGTAAAATATTTCAGATGTAGCCATGTTGAACTATGACAAAATGGTCAAATTTGAGCTATAATGAAGTTGAAATATAGTAAAATATTCAAGACGGTAAAAAAAACAGTTAAGCTGAAATATTGTAAAATGCTTGCGATATATAAAAAATATTTGATCAAATATTTCAGATGTTGTAAAACCAAAGTAATCAGACTATATTTTACATCTATAAAAAGATGAAATATGATCAAATATTAAATATATATAAAGCCAAATTATGTTAAAATACTTAGGAGGTATAATTAAATATAGTAAAAATGCTTCACACACTTCTGAAATAATGGTACAACACTTGAGATGTGGTCAATTTTGTATATAATTTACTTTCAAGAGTTCACACTTTGATAATGCTCGACTATGATAGCAGGTTTGGCATGCTGTCCCGGGAGAGAACCCTGAGCTCGGAGATAGATGAGCCCAAGGTTCCCGCCTGGTCAATGAGCATTAGGAGGGATACGAGATCAGGTATTTCTCGAGAGCCCCCAGTTCGTTTTTTTAATTAATTAATTTTTTTTTACCTATACTTTGGTCAATATGGTGGTTCTAATTGATTCAGTATGTATGCGTTAAGTGCTTGTGACTGTTATTACAATTCATTTATGTACATGTTTTTAGACTGTGGGAGAAAACTGGAGTACCCGGGGAAAACCCACGCGAACACGGAGAAAACATGCAAACTCTGCGCAGAGATGCCGAGTGGTTCAATTAGAACTTGAACTTTTGGCCCTACCGCTGTGAAGCAGCAGCGCCGGCCACTGAGCCACCGTGTCGCCCAATCATAGAATTGAGGAGGACGGAGAAGGGAGGATAGAGGGGGGGTTTCCAAAATCGAAGATAGGAAATTAAGTTTAGGGAGGATATTTCTAGTAGTTTTGGAATGATCTGATAGGCTAGCTAATGATTAGCGATAAGGATCAGCTGAAGTCATATCATGTGTTCCTCTCGAAATTAGTTTGTGAAACTTCACTTATATACACTCAGAAAATGAAGTTTGCTCAAATTACTTATTTAAAATGAGCTAAAACAACACAATTCTTGAGTTTTTTGTGGGAGACAACTTGTTTGTTTTATGTTCAATCCACACTTAAATTTGTAAAAAAAACCTAATAAGTTCCTCAGTAACGCGTTACTGTATTCTAATTACATTTTTGAGGAACGCAGTAATGTAACGAATTAGTTTAAATTTGTATAATTTGATTAGTTACTAAAGTCAATGTAAATCGAGCGTAAAAACAAAAATATTGCTGTGAAACGCAGTCTATGTCCAGTCTCTAAAGAACTTTCGACTGCTTTTTAACTCGACCAGCAACTTGTTCAAGCACTTGAACAGAAAGCATTCTATGACAATACTCGTCACCAAGGAGGATACTGGCACCCAAAAAGACTAAATTGATTTTTTGTGCAGGATCGGGAGTGAATGTATCTTCTGAATGTGAAGAGAAGCGTAGCTGCTTATAGGGCCGTTCACATATAGTGTCTTTTGCGAGCGCAAGTTCGTTATTTCCAATGAAGGCGTGCGGCTTGTGCACACATATTCGGAGCACATATTGTGCAAGCTCGCATTTTCCAGGCGCAACAGTTGAAAACCGCGAGTCACGCTGCAAGAACTGACCGATCAGCTTCATGCTTTGTATGGAATATAGACATTTCGGTAGACTAATTACCTTAGACAAACACAGAACACCCAAACACTGCAGTGATTGTTTTATACTATGATGTCAATGGTTACAGGTATCCAGTTTTCTTCATGTCTTTTTTGGGTTCAAACAGGTTTGGAACTCTAAGTCTTCTGAATATATCAAGCTGCTGTGATCAACCCATCCTAATGTTTTTTCAGTGAATATTAAATTACTGAAAGAGCTGCAGTTTATTTAGTATTTGTTACATGTTTTAAAAGTAACTTCAAAGTAATTAGTAATCTGATTAGTTTTTACATTAAATAATTAATAATGTAATCAGATTACAATTTTCCAGTAGTAATCAGTAATTTGTAATCTATTACTTTTTTAAAGTAACTTACCCAACACTGGTAACAATGAATCTATAATATTTTAAGTCCCTTCTTGAACAGGAGCAAATCTGACACACAGTATGGCCTGAGAATATACAACACCAACAGTAAAATGCTTTACACAAATGCAATCTGAAATATGTAAAAAAGACTTGGACTAGAGCTGAATCATCCGAAGCACTTTGCCTTATAATGCAGCCTAAAATATGATAAACAAATGCTCGGGATGTAATGAAGCTAAAATGTCGCAGGCCCCCTGTCACAATCTCTTATTCGTCCACATTACCTGAACACACAGTTTGTCCTGATCTTTATCCGCTTGTTTACCGTCACGTCCATCAAAAAGGTGGCCGATTAATTGGATTCAGTTGCATAAGTTTTGGCCTTGACGTTCCATTACAGTGGCGTTCAGCCCACCCACTTCCACCTGTCTCTATTACTTTCTCCCCGCTGCAGTTTCTGTCACCGCCGCTGATGTGTGGAAACAATATTGATCCACAGCCGGGGAATCGGCGGCCCGTACAGCCACTTTATTGCTTTCTATTAATGATCCGTTTCATGGCCGATGCTACAAACTCTTATGATGTGAACTATAAGAGCTGGGGAGAGAAGGATTGTTGGAGGGATTTTTTTTTTTTACTGCACATATGTTTTATTTTTGGGAGTGGTTCAGAATAAATGAAAGTTAATGTACTTTGTGGTGGACTCGTGTGGTAATGTGACGGCTCAAAGGTTATAAAGGTTTTCTCATCTCGGACGTTGCAGAGTTTCAACTAAATGGCAATTCGCTGCGATCGAAAACCAATCTTAGTCAAGGTCTAATGTGCTTGTCTTGCAGTGGGTTTCTGTCTTTATAATCTTGCCGAGAACAATCCGATGGGGTTTGTAGAAAAGTTTTGGTGCGGAGTTGAGTTATACACTCTAAATATTGAAGAATCGCTGTGATTATTGGTCATAATTACACTGTAAATAGATTGCTGTAAAGTTTACAGTATTACTGCCAATTTTGGTTGCCAGTAATCAGTGATGGGAATAATGGTGCTATAAATAAACAGCGTTACTAATGGTGATACTTTTTTAAGTAACGAGTAATCAAATTAATTACTGTTCCCCGTTACAACGCCGTTACCCTGACAATAAAATGCGCATTACTATAATTGAGAACACTGAAGCGGTTTTCATGCGAGCAGCATCTCTCTTAACCACAGGACCTCTCTTTCTTTAGGGTGTGTGTGTGTGTTCGGGACACATAACCAACCAGTGATGATGACTGGTGTGTCTGTCAATGTGGTGTAACTGAGAACGTGATGATTGGCTTAGATAGAGTACATTTCCTTCGTTTGCCAATCAGAGGCAGAGTAGGGCGGGTGTTCACACACAAGCACACACACAGTCAGTGACACACACCAAAGACAAGGAGTCAGAACGATGGCAAATCCAACAAGTTCAATGGTAGCGTTTGCAAACTGGAAATATAAGCACTTTTCCCTCGTTGAGGTGAAAGTTATGAATGTTTATGTATCGTGCAACTTATGCCCAAGAAAAAAAATGAGTCTCTCTGCGTCGGTGACAAGTAATTGTAATCTAATGAAGCGCCTCACGTCATCACATGCCGCCACAAAATGAGTGGCTAAGCAGGTGATGACGTGAGCTCTGCTACCAAAGGAGGAGACGAAGCTACGATGTCAAAGCATGTAAAACTTGATTTTTCTCCACCACAAACACTTATTACTCTGACAGAATTAAACTAAATAATATCTAGATATATAGTTGAGGACATGCCGCCGGTGTCTCTCATATTGTCCCACAACTACATTAAAATAGTGTAGATTAGTGTACAATGTTTTATATTTATTTTATAGTCATTTGCCATTAGATTATTTTTTAAAGTAACGCAATAGTTACTGTTCCTGGTAATTAGTTACCTTTATAATTATGTAACTCAGTTACTATTTGTGAGAAGTAACTAGTAACTATAACTAATTACTCTTTTAAAAGGAACGTGCCCAACACTGTCAGTAATCCTGTCAAATTTACAATAACTATTATTATTAAAGCAAGTATAAGAAATCAGTTCTTCAGCTCAATCAAAGCTAGAATTTACATTTAATGAATATGGCTCTGACAGCAGCAAAGGAATACATTGCTATACAATGGAAATCAGTACAACCACCAAGTCATATTGCATGGCTTAGAGAACTTTCGTCTTATGCTTCGTCTTAAAGTTTAACCTTAAAAAAAAAATCATCAATGTTTGAAAAGATTTGGGGCACCTTTACTGAATACATGAATAATTTGGAAGTTGCATTGACTGAAAATGGGATAATGTGACTCTGCTTTAATCTTTTATTTGTCACCATTGTTTTATTTTTGCTTTATTTGTCACTAGGTATTTTAATTAAACAGGTAGCAGGTAGTTTTTTAAGTGTACATCCAAAGTATTTCACCAAATTCAACTTTTATCACAGCTGAAGTACAGTATTTTGTCATATTTAAGCTTTAGTACAACCTAAGTATTATATTCATGCACGCCACACTGGTTATACCGCATTTTATGTGCTGGCGGATTATTTCTATGAGGTGGTAATATAGCATTTTATGTTTAACAGGAGACCTGATTTTACCCTGGATCAGTTTTACAGGCTCTAAACACCACAGAATCTACGGTAACTTGAAAATCGTTCCTTTAAAGCATTGCTCTGCTGGGCCGAGAATGCAATGCGTTTCTTGTCACGAGTCCAAATTGGATCTACTGACTTAGGACCCCCCGGCCAAGTATCTTGAGAGCACAAACTATCAGAAACATCTCCTTGAGCTGATAAATTGAAGCCATAAATGGCATAATTAATTCCTGTGTTCTGCACCCCATACATTTAACGATCTGAGCTTCGTTAGCATTAGAGTCAGGTCTCAGCCATTGATCTTAAGAGCCCCAAGGCATGATGGAGCCTGTCACCAACATAACGAGACTTAAGAACTGTAATTACCAGGCGTTTCTCTTCCTCAATCCTCCTTCGGTGCCCCCTCACACATCTATCTTATTCTGCCACAATAATGCCCTTAAAGGTGATGCTATAATGTTAAAATGATACATTTTAGATAATATTCAGAGCAATGTTCAGAATATACAAAGATTTGGGTCTGTAGGATTTTTAAAAAAAAGAAATTTCTTTGTTTTATTCCGCTAAAGTATGCATTAAACTAATCAAAAGTGACCGTATTTAATGTAAAATGAATTTCAAATGAAATTTCCTTTTGAATTTGAACAAAAATGAACATATTCTCCAAATTATGTTAATATATTAATGTTTGTAGTACTGAAAATAATAAGGAATGTTTTTGAGCATCAATGATGATTTTTGAAAGATCACGTGACACTGAACACGTAAGAAATGATGCTGGAAAAAATTAAATATATTAAAATACATTTATTAAAATCTGAAATTAATTCAATTAACAGCAATTATTGTTTCCTATTTTTTTTTCAATGGTGTGCAAACATATATATATACAGTATGATACACAGTATGATATGCAGTAAAATGCTTACACAACCACTCGTGACCCTCAAATAGTAACAACATAAAATAATAATAATAATAATAATAATAATAATAATAATAATAATAATAATAACAACAACAACAACAACAACAACAACAACAACAACAACAACAGAATCTAAATTATGGAGAAATAGAAGTTATGCAATGGAAAATAAAAGCAAATATAAAATATTTAAATACTTTCGATATTATATTTATAAAGACTTTTGATATTATGTCCCATTTTTGATGTAAAATAAGTCTCTGATGTGCCTAGAGAGTGTGTGTGAAGTTTTAGCTCAATAATACCCCATAAATAATGTTTTATAACTCTTTGAAACTGCCCCTTTTAGGCTTTAATCCTAATTGTTCCCATTTTGGTGACTGTCACTTTAAATTTAAATTTAGATTGTGCTCTTTTGAAAAAAGGCCGGAGCTAAAGATGTCTATGCATTGGCATAGCAGCAGATTCAAAACAGCTGCTTCTCACTCAGGGCTGTCTATGCTAATGAGGGAGAGATGGTCACTAGTGGGTGGGGCTTTCTCACTCTGATGACACGTACAAATAGAGAATGTCAATCAAAGTGTTTCTGCAGACTGTTTTTATCAAGTGTGATTATAAAAAAATGAATTAATTAATTTTTACCATTTGAGGCTGGCTATATTCACACACTGTTGCCACACAACTGTGTTCAAACAGTTAAACTGTGTTTAAATTTAGGTCCCCTTTAATTCTAAAAAATTCTAGTGTGTTTTATACTAGAAAGTAGAGTCATAATCACACCAAAAGCTGAAAATATATTTTGAAAAGCTTATATTAAAAATATTTTAATCAGTATGCAAACAGTTCTTAAAAAACTTTTAATCAGAACAAGTGAGATATTTGCTTCGACATTATTTAACAAATCATTTATGCATGTAAAACATTTGCATTGAGTTTGCTTAACACGCTCAATAATTTAGCATTAACTCTGCAAACCAGATCTTGCTGACTGTCAAAACTGATCAAAACAAATTCAGCATTATGCAGAGCCGAAACCACAGCTCTTTTTTTAAGCATAGGATATACACAGCTCCCCTGCTGAAGAAGACCTTCAAAAATGTCTCATGATTAAGACTTAAACATGAAATGGGTCTTTTTTGGATGCTTTAAAATCTGACTTAATATGCATCGTTCACTAAATCATAATTTGATTTCCCTGAAAAGTGCTAATAAATAGGACTATTTGTTATTTTTCTAAGTAGATGATGGAAGAATCTTTTTCAATTATTTTTCTGTTGGTGAATACATTTGCCTGTAAGATTATAAAATTACAACATTTCACAATTCTGTCTTATTTTTTGCAATTCTGAGTCTGTATAATATAATTCTGCCATTTTCTTCACACATTTTTTCTCACAATTCTAAATTTTATACATAGCACAATCGCCTCACAGCAAGAAGGTCGCTGGTTCGAGTCCCGGCTGGGTCAGTTGGCATTTCTGTGTGGAGTTTGCATGTTCTCCCCGTGTTTGCGTGGGTTTCCTCCGGGTGCTCCGGTTTCCCCCACAAGTCCAAAGACATGCGGTATAAGTGAGTTGAGTAAGCTAAATTGTCCGTAGTGTATGTGTGTGGATGAATGTGTATGGATGTTTCCCAGTGTTGGGTTGTGGTTGGAAGGGCATCCACTGCATAAAACATATGCTGGATAAGTTGGCGGCTCATTCTGCTGTGGCGACCCCAGATTAATAAAGGGACTAAGCCGAAAAGAAAATGAATGAATGAATTATATATATATATATATATATATATACACATACATACATACTCACCGGCCACTTTATTAGGTACACTTGTCCAACTGCTCGTTTACGCAAATTTCTAATCAGCCAATCACATGGCAGCAACTCAATGCATTTAGGCATGTAGACATGGTCAAGACGATCGGCTGCAGTTTAAACCGAGCATCAGAATGAGGAAGAAAGGTGATTTAGGTGAATTTGAATGTGGCATGGTTGTTGGTGCCAGACGGGCTGGTATGAGTATTTCAGAAAATGCTGATCTACTGGGATTTTTACGCACAACCATCTCTAGGGTTTACAGAGAATGGTCCGAAAAAGAGAAAATATCCAGTGAGCGGCAGTTCTTTAGGGACAAATGCCTTGTTGATGCCAGAGGTCATAGGAGAATGGCCAGACTGGTTCCAGCTGATAGAAAGGCAACAGTAACTACAACTGAGGTATGCAGAAAAGCATCACTGAACGCACAACATGTCCACCTTGACCTTGAGGAGGATGGGCTACAGCAGCAGAAGACCACAGCGGGTGCCACTCCTGTCAGCTAAGAACAGGAAACTTTGCACAGGCTCACCAAAATTGGACAATGGTCTGATGAGTCTCAATTTCTGCTGCGACATTCGGATGGTAGGGTTGGAATTTGGCATCAACATGCCAAACATGGATCCATAATGCCTTGTATCAAAGGTTCAGGCTGGTGGTGCTGGTGTAATGGTGTGGGGGATATTCTCTTGACATACTTTGGGCCCATTAGTACCAATTGAGCATCATGTCAACACCACAGCCTACCTGAGTATTGTTGCTGACCATGTCCATCCCTTTATGACCACAGTGTACCCATCTTCTGATGCCTACTTCCAGCAGGATAATGCGCCATGTCATAAATCGCTAATCATCTCAGGCTGTCTCTTGAGTTCACTGTAATCAAATGGCCTCCACAGTCGCCAGATCTCAATCCAATAGAGCACCTTTGGGATGTGGTGGAATGGGAGATTCACATCATGGATGTGCAGCCGACAAATCTGCAGCAACTGCGTGATGCTATCATGTCAATTTGCAAAATCTCTGAGGAATATTTCCAGTACCTTGTTGAATCTATGTTACGAAAGATTAAGGCAGTTCTGAAGGCAAAAGGGGGTCCAACCCGGTAAGGTGTACCTAATAAAGTGGCCGGTGAGTGTATTTATTAATACACTTACCATTCCTTACCTAAACCTTGATTTCATATGTCAAGAAAGTATGAAGAAATATGAAAGTATGGAAAAAAAATGCGCGTCAACAATTATGAGAAGTCATAATTGTAAGATATAGAGTAGCAATTACTTTTTATCTTCAATTATTCTGTGGCAGAATCTAGTGTCTGTATGTAGTTTCTGAAACTGCACAATCTTGCAGCAAAAAAAATAGTTTATAGCATATGTCTACAACTAATTAGACAATGCTCATTTCATTTACTATGGTTATATATACACACTCTCTGTAAAGGTTATGAAATGGCAACGGCATTTACATATGAGAATACTAAATTAACATTGTGTGCTGACACCATGGACACCATAGCAGCTTTCTGGTTTCATATACGCTATTTTTGACCAAATTCATTACAACAACTATAATAATGACACATTGTTGTGAGTTTGTAAAAGACGTTGCCTGAAACATTTGATGTTTGCTTTATGATTGACAGGTTGCTTTACAGACCGCTACATAGTCTTCAATTGTTGCCATGTCCACTTTTTATAAGCACATTTAACCTTGGTTGTTCGATTTAATAAAGTAGGCATGTGCAATATTTCTGATAAGCGGCTTATTTATTTCAAAGATAAAGAATTTATGTTTAAGTTTACTCATTTCCTAGCAAGAACTGGAAACACAAATGACTCGAGACATATCTTGTTCCATGTGATTTCTTGCACAATGCACACAACTTTGACACTCATTTACATATGTAATTAGTAACTTTTGTGTTTCAATTTCTGTAAATGTGGTTGCCACTACCTCCATATTTAAGTTAAATAAGTTGTTGATTGCATTTGTCACAAATGAATGAAGTTGCAGTGGGTTTGTATTTCATAATACAACAAGCCATTAAATAACTTAATTTTTTCTCATTCCAATATGATAATGTAAGTATCATATATATCATAGTATCATATAAGAATCAATGTAAGTATCAGTAGAGTAATTATATGAAAATGTGTGCATGCATAGTTTGCATAACATATTTGCCTATGGTGTGATTATTATTATGATACTTTCTAGCATACAACCTCCACACACTGGTGTAAATGTCAGATATTGAACACTTTTAGTATTGAAAATAAATAAATAAGAGATTTGATTAGTAATATGGCTTGCCAAGACCAATTTCTGTGAATATGGTTGCCATTTTTCTTAAGTTAATTCAGTAATTGACGTCATTTGTCACAACTGAATGTAGTTCCAGTGGGTTTGTAATTATATAATGCAACAAGCCTCATTTTTCACCCATTACAATAAGATGTGTATTGTTCGCATTAAATATTTGCTTTTGGTGTGATTATGACTCTACTTTCTAGCACAAAACCTCCACACACTACTGTAAATGTCAGATATTGAACATTTTTAGTATTAAAACAGGCAAAAATAAATAAATAAATAAATGAGATTTGATTAATATGCCTTAATTAGATCAATTTCTGTGAATATGCTTGCCACCACCTCCATTGTTCCTAAGCTAATTCAGTAGTTGAATGTATTTGTCACAACTGAATGTAGTTCCAGTGTATATATAAATAATAATATAAAATAATAATATAAGGTGCCAAAATATTATATGAAAAAGTGCATTGTTTGCAAGAAATATTTGCCTTTGGTGTGATGATCACTTTACTTTCTAGCATAAAACCTCCACCGTAGTGTAAATGTCAGATATTGAAGTTATTTTTGTATTAAAACAGACAAAAATAAATAAATAAATCATAGCACACTCGTGAAACTCAGAAACACACACACACACACACACACACACACACACACACACACACACACACACACACACACACTGCACTTTCACTAATCCTTTTTGGTATCCTACTTTCGCAGGTCTCTACACCACAACACAATTATAACTTGCTCAATACCTCACTAAGCCTCATTCATTAAAATGGAAATGAGGAACAGGCCGGCCCTTTGAGTGTGTACAGCTGCCTTTTATTGATCCAAACTGGAGTGTTTACCAAAGAGATGAAAAAAATAAGACAACACATTTTCGTTTATTCTATAATTCACTGCGCTGCTCGGTGTCATGAGGGACAGCGGTAAGTGTTCCGAGCCTCTGATCATAAAACTTTGACTTATTCTACGGCTCAATCTGTGTTTTCTATTCTTTCTCGTCCTATTTTTCTAGGCCCACTTGAAAGCAAAAAAAGGGGGGATAATGTCATCTCTGCAGGAGCTGTTTTTAGGATCACATTAACACTCGCTCATCAATATTAACCGAAGACTTTCTTTTCTAAATGTGTCCTTCTTTTTCCTCATCTCTTCGCATGCCCCTTCTGATACACTTGCGTTTCACCGAGACCCCCTTTTCTCAACCCATTACACTCTCTTTGGCTCTGGCTATATTTGGAAGCGTATACTTCCATGCTACTTGTAGTGTTTCCGACTCTAGTATATAATTTTGCAGCATGCAAACTGCACCAAATGCATTCCCAAATGATTTTTGGGAACAGTGTTTGCCAAAATGTGCATTAACGCAACCAGAATGCACTTGCAGAATAATGTATTACATGGTGTAATGCTTAAATTTAGCAAACACAGTTTTTAAAGTGTTTTTTTTTCTTTTGGGGGGGGGGGAAGGGGGATATAACATTCATTTATTCATGCAGAGTGCAATGCAGCTGTTTGTGAATGTGAAAGGTTTGCATAGTCTCAAAGGTCACAGCGCTGATCAATGCAGATTTGGCTGTATCCCATAATTCCCCATACACTCAAGAAAGGACATTGGCTGTTTGTTCATATTACTTATTTAAATTGAGCTGAAATAACACAATTCTTGAGTTTTATGGGGACACTTAATTGTTTTATGCTTAATTTGCAAAAACTTTTATGTTAACTTAGTGAAGTTTTATAAACTAATTTCAAGAGGAATCCCGCATCCACCACATCTCCTCCTTTTCCTCCTTTACTAGGGGGAGCTCTTGAGACCTACCTGATCTCGGACCCCCTTTTATGCTAAATGACCAGGCGGGAGCACTGGGCTCAATTACCTCCGAGCTCAGGGTTCTCTCCCGGGACAGCATGCCAATCCGTCTATTAGTATAAAGCAGTATCTAAGTGTGAACTCTTGAAATTCCTTCCTGTTCATTCAATCATTGATTTTTCTTTGGCTTAGTCCCTTTAGTCATCAGGGGTTGCCACAGCGGAATGAACCGCCAAATTATCCAGCACGTTTTACACAGCGGATGCCCTTCCAGCTGCAACCCAGTACTGGAAAACACCCATACACACTCATTCACACATACACTACGGCCAATTTAGTTCACCTATACAGCATGTCTTTGGACTGAGTGGGAAACCGGAGCACCCGGAGGAAACCCACGCCAACATGGGGAGAACATACAAACTCCACACAGAAACGCCAACTGATCCAGCCGGGACTTGAACCAGCAACCTTCTTGCTGTGGGCCGACAGTGCTAACCACTGAGCCACCGTGCCACCGTTATGTGCAAATTAAATATGCAAATGAACTACGAAGCCAAGATCAAAATATTACAGAAAATTAAAGGTGTGCTCGCTTTACCGAGCAAACACACCAGCAACAACCAAAAATAAATAAAGAAAAACTTACTCAAAGCCCAACAGCAACATCCTGAAATCCCCACGATCACTTTTGCATGGGCGAGAGGAAGTCTTTAATATGTGAAGGTTTAAAAGTTTCACGCGCAGCCAAACAACTCTATGTGAGGTTGCTTAAAATATCTCTAATGTTTAATGCACAATTTTAAAGCTTTAAACAGCGAAAGCGAGAGGCTTGCTTTGCAACTGCTTAACTGACAAAATGTGAAGTAAATTATTTGTCACTGCCTCAAAACTCAATTTTTCACTGCCTTTCAGTGTGGTTTCCAGCCTGTCTGCAGACCACATGATCAAAAACACACTCAACGTTATTACGGAGAGTATATTTTAGTGCTCTTTTCATTTGGGAGACGCGCGGCCTCTCCTGCAAGACCTGCTGAAATGCCTTTTGATTTCTATTTAATGTGTAATAGGCGAAGTAGATTTAACGCAAGCGAGTACTGCGACTCAAAAAGAAACTTTAACGGAACAAAAAAGCACTTTAAAATTGCATGATATATTTAAAAATACATCATTTTGAAGAACAAAGTCAAAATCTCTTTAATAAGCCATTTGTAGGCTTCATTTTCAAACAATGGCAGACAAAAAAAAGAGGAAATAAAAAGTTAAAAAAGATATTTATTTTATTCATTCATTTTCTTTTCGGCTTAGTCCCTTTATTAATCTGGGGTCACCACAGCGGAATGAACCGCCAACTTATCCAGCATATGTTTTACGCAGCGGATGCCCTTCCAGCTGCAACCCATCGCTGGGAAACAATATTTTAAAATGGTTTTTAAAAAAATTTAATAAAACAAATAAGACTTTCTCCAGAAGAAAACATATTATAGGAAATACTGCTTAAAAATTACTTGCTCTGTTAAACATCATTTGGGAATTATTTAAAAAAGGAAACAAAATTCAGGGGAGGGCTAATAATTGCAACTTTACCTGTATATTAGAATAATAAATAATTCAATGTGCACAAAATATGAAATATTAAAGAAAGAGAAGTGGGCAACACAAATATATAAGAGTGCATGTTAGAAAGAGCGAGAGGTTTCAGAATATTTCGGATTCGTACAGGCTCAGATGAGTAATGATGAATGGTCAGTGCATCTCAAATGGCAAATCGCTGTTCCAGTCTCACTTCACTGGACTCAAACACAGCCGCCAGTAAAAATAACCCGCGAGCTTGTCAGATTCGCGCAGGCAGACGACGGGAGACGCACACATATTGCATGCGAGAGATTCTGAAAATGTCGAAGCCTTAAATGGCTGACCCACAAAGACACTGCAAATGAAACTCACTTTAGTGTCTCATGCAACATCATCTGAGCATTCTGCTTGCAAACTGAGCCGAACGGCAGTTTCTGTCTTTAACAGGCAAACCGGGACTGATAATTTGCAGAACATTTGTTGAGCAAATTTGTTCTTTAATGAACAAGCTGGAGCAAATGCATGCACGTCTGCACACCCTGACCGGGTGAGAGTGTAATTACAGTGAATTGTTGCAGTAATCTGGCTTTAATGCTCAGTCTGATGCATAGAATCCATTAGGAGAGACAAACGGAAAGCCTAGAAAACGGAGAGAAGGCAAAACGATTACCTATAAATGCCAGTTTGCCTGGTTTGAGCTGTCATAAAGCTCATTATGTTCTTGCAACAAGTACTGTATATGCTGTATTATTCTACTGACACACACACACACACACACACACACACACACACACACACACACACACACACACACACACACACACACACACACACACACACACACACACACACACACACACACACACACACACACACACACACACACACACACACACACACACACACACACACACACACACACACACACACACACACAGACAGATATCACTGACAAAGTACCTTCACATAATAGCGGGGTATAAGAATGTGCTAATTGTTTTGTGGGAAGAGTTTGATGGTTTAGCATTTACATACGAAGACGTTAAGGCAGCTATTCATATTTGTATTGTAAATGTACAGCTGTAATGGAAATTTAAATAATTTTATTGTTTTACAGTGGATGCTACTAATTTATTTAGTTTTTAATAAACAATAAGAACAAGAATAATTAGTGTAGTAAATGTAGTAGAAGTATTTTTATTATTATTATTATTATTATTATTATTATTATTATTATTATTATTATTATTATTATTATT
>CAIGQW010000298.1:9338762-9357756 GCA_903798125.1 Danio choprae | reverse complement strand
ATATTAGGGCTCCACAATATATTGTTTCAGCATCGATATCGCAGTGTGATCATTCGTAATGCAATGTTGACTCTGGATTATAATTTATTATTTCGCAAGTGTTTTTTGAGGCCTGTCACTGTGTGGGTTTTAAAAGCATTCAGGCATAGGAAAATGTACCGTTTGTACCTCTGACAAATTAACAACGATTAATTTGATTGAATTGTTTATAAAAAGAAGACTATGCAGTATTATTTTACATTTGATTATTCAATTACTGTATACCTGAATACAGTTTGACTCTTCGGAAAACCATAGAGCAGTTTATTAAATAGATACAAATCTTTTAATTTGTATCTTTTTCTTTATTGAATTTATGTTTGTAGATTTTTACGTTTATTATATATTTTTTTGCAGAATCATCCCAATCAATCTAAAATGATAAATTCTTTTCAAATAATTATTCAACTCATCTAAGTGAAATTATATTCATATCGCAATATATATTGCAGAATAAAAACAATCGCAATGTTATATTTTTCCAGTGTAGCGCAGCCCTAATAAATAAATAATATAGTAATAATAATAAATAAATAATAAATAAATAGAAAAATATTGACCGTATTGGCCGCATGGTAATAATTGTTTGTTTTATACATTTTATAGTATATATTTTAAAATAATTAAAAAAAAAAAATCCATTTGAGAATCATATCCATTTAGCGGAGACGCATTTATGTGGTCGGGTGTGAATTGAGTCATTTTCACAAATCAGATCAGAGAAAACACATGAAGTCACTAGGTGTAAACAGGCCCCAAATGAAGTATTACCATGAACAATGTATTTTGTGGCACCACAAAATAAACAATAGAGTGTAATATGAAACAGTATATTTTTTGTTTTGTCAATATAATATATATAATTGTCATATTGCACAACCCTACTGTACATGTTTTCCTGATTTACATTGTGTGTTTTTTTTTCTGTTTTTCACAGTATGGCTAGCTGCGGTGAGGTTAACCTATCTGTGGACTCCTTGACTTCAGGCAAGAAGGTGAGTGGAGAGACCGTGCCTGAGGGAAGTGCATCCCCTTCATCTCCTTCGCTGCCCGTCCCGGAGTGTCCAATCTGCCTGCAGAGCTGCGTCCACCCCGTCCGCCTGCCGTGCCGCCACATTTTCTGCTTCCTCTGCGTAAAAGGCGCTTCCTGGCACAGTAAACGCTGCGCCCTATGTAGACGCGAAGTCCCTGAAGACTTCCTAGAGCGTCCGACTTTGCTCTCACCCGAAGAGCTGAAAGCCTCGGCGACGGGTGGATGCGGGACGGGGAGCAGCGGTCACGCGTGGTACTACGAGGGGCGTAATGGATGGTGGCAGTACGACGAGCGGACTAGCCGAGAGCTGGAAGATGCGTTTAGCAAAGGCAAGAAGAGCGCAGAGATGCTAATCGCTGGATTCTTGTACGTAGCCGACTTGGAGAACATGGTGCAGTACAGGAGGAACGAACACGGGAGGAGGAGGAGGATGAAGAGAGATGTTGTGGACATCCCTAAAAAAGGCGTGGCGGGATTAAGACTCGATCCAGATCCTAATTCGTCAGCCGGAGCAGTTCCGGTGCAAACACCAGCAGTTGTGGACGTAAGTGTTGACGGAGCCGCAGCGGAGCGGGAGAGTTCGGCTGATGGAGCGGACACTGGGGTCAGCGGAGGACGTCCGCCAGGCACTTTTGTTCCTGCTCCAGTAAGGCCGCCAACTATTTTGGGCGGCCACTTAACCAGTCCTGCATCCTCCAGTGACATTCAGCTCGTACAAACTCTCGCCCAACTCAACATCAGCCCCAGTGAGCAAGAACCAGAAGAGGAAGATGCAGATGACGAAGACGACTCTGCTGCTCCAGACGCCACTGGATATGATTCTGAAACTAGTGATGATGATGATGATGAGCAAGTTGAGGATGAAGATGAAGACGAGCACACAGACGGCTCGCATGGTAGGCATAGACTGCAGCAGTTGGACAGACCGCCCCCTGGTGGAGGGCCTGCAAATAGCGGAGATCGGTCTGGGTGCCCGGATGGTCAGTGCACCGTTACAAAGGTCTGACCCACAGCACAAATAAAGGACTCCTGCCCAACTACCACAAGCGCTGGGTATTTCTGAAATGCAAAAAAAAGATACCATTTAAAATCAGAAAAAGACGGTCTTGGATGAGGGCGGATGGTTTTAGTGTAAGAATAGTACTCGACTTTCGCTTTCAGTCTTAGAGGACTGCACCAGGGCTGTAGTCTTTAATGGAAAATACAGGCAAAACTACAATAAAGCTTGCTTTTTATTTTTTACTTTGAATGTTGTGAATTGGTCCAAACATTACATTTTTATTTGGTTAAATTTAAAAGTGAAGTACAATAAATTCAAAAGTTTATTACTACAGCTTTCTGTGTGAACATTAAAGGGACAGCTCATCCAAAAAATGAAAATTCTGTCATCAATTCATTTGTTCAAAACCAGACTGAGCTGTTTTTCTCGCTAAAGAAGATCATTTGAAGAATGTTGGAAACCTGTAACCATTGACTTCCATAGTATTTGTTTTTCCTATTATGGAAGTCAATGGTTACAGGTTTCCAACATTCTTCAAAAGATCTTCTTATGTGTAAGATGTATTGAAGAACAAACATAAATAAAATAAAAAATCACACAAAAAATGGAGGAAGAGTAAATCATGACAGAATTTTTATTGACTTGAGTTATCCCTTTAAGAGTTTAGCATTTTCATAACAGTTAAGCACATTACCAATTTCCCACTTCACCGAAATTCTCGTCTTTCTAATCCGTTTATTAGTTATCATTTTCAATGCTGGTTTTCTCTCTGTTCATAAAACTGTAATGCATACACATTGCTCATAAAAATAGTATTTATTTATTCTTATCTTAATTCTCAAATGTGCTTAATTGTGTGTAATTTCACAATACAGAAAATTGTAACTATCCTAAATACAGGTTTCATTTCATATTTGTGTATAATATATAATTTCTACTGATTTTTGTGGCGAAATACGAACACGTTCTCAACAAGTGTTCATTTTCACAGCATTCACATCATGACCATTATCCAGTGGTTATGAGGTTATGAAGTACTCTAATTTAGATATAATGAAGTATGAAGAACATCCCACATTGATTTTTACCCCAAGGATTCTTCCATGGCTTTAGACTAACTACATGTTTTGCTGACTATAAAATTAAATGACATTATTTGTGACCTCAATTTCAAATTTAGTAGTTTAGAATTTGACAGTCATGCTGTAAATCGAAATGCCTGGCTTTTTATTTAGCAGTCAGCACATGTGCAGGCTTTTAATCTGCGACATGTTTTGGGGAAAGGGTGAGCATTAGATGCAATACCAGCATAATTCCAAACGCAAAACCTAACAAGAAAAGAGTTTATTGTAGTTTTGCCAAGGACTCCTCATTAACACGCTCTAGTCATGAGAAAATCTTCAGTCATCTTGCATTTAATACTTTATAGTGTTTCATAACGTGAGGTTTAAAACTGTTTAACTGCGTGTGTGTGCATTTGCGTTTTATTTTTAGCGACTTGTCTTTGTTCGTTTGTCTCATCTTGGTGTGCTTTATCTGTTTCATGGATTTGCATGTGTTGCTGTGAGGAGCCCTGGACTACAGTGCATTGAACTCTGGGAAAGGCTACTTTTATCAGACGTTGTAATTTGTAGTTGTAAGTAGTCCTCAGACTGCAGCACACTAATCGAATGACTGGCGTCCAATTAGAAGTTTTAATGTTATTATTTTCAACCTAATCCTCACCTCCATTTGTTCAGGTCCTTTGTTGTCAACGAAAACGAAATGAAAACTAAAATCAAATATAACTTCTTCTTTTTTTTTGGTGTATTTTTTTAGGTTTTAACTGTGTTGTTTTGTTACTGGGTTTATCTGAGAAATAAAGTGTTGTCTGTTTCCTGTCTGAGATTACACCGTTCTGATGAATATTTCTTATTTGTATATTAAGGTTTACTTTAAAGGGCACCTATTATACGCCTTTTACAAGATGTAAACTAAGCCTTTTGTGTCTCCAGAATGTCTCTGTAAAGTTTCAGCTCAAACTACCCATCATATAATTTATTAGCTTCCAGAATCTGCCCATTTTAGTGTCTGAGTACTGTGTTGCTGTTTTTGTAGCCTGTGGCTTTAAATGCAAATGAGCTGCTTCTCCCCGCCCACCGCTCCCACATGCGCGTCTGCTTCTTATGCAATACATCAGATAAACAGCAGTCAGTGACAGAGACAGACACGGATGAAGCTGAAATACAGCTCATTATTAACAAATACCAAGTAAGTTTATTTCATGTATTTGTGGTGGAGTTTATTCAAGCCTTTCTGAAACGATGAGTCAGACACAAATGCCATTTGCAGTACACTCATACACACATATGCGTGTTTACTGACACCATGCGGCCATGGTGATTATAGCGGTTAAGAATTACATAGCGATTTTATTCTATTACTAACGTGCTCTGTTTTTAAAACGTTTTAAACATATAAAAATCACAGTTGTAACATGCACTGTAAAAAATAAATTGTTGAGAAAACATAAAAAAATAAGGCAACTTGATGCAGTAAGAACTTTAAGTTGTCTCAACAACTGATTTTTTAGTTCTTCTCGGTAACTTACAAATGACAAACACAAACTTACTACTTCATTTTCCTTCAGCTTAGTCTCTTTATTCATCAGGGGTCGCCACAGCGAAATGAACTGCCAACTTATCAAGCATATTGTTTTACACAGCGGATGCCCTTCCAGCTCCAACCCATCACTGGGAAACGCTCATTCACACTCGGACACCTGTACCTTTGGACTGTGGGGGAAACCAGAGCTAACCCATGCGAACAAAGGGATGCCAACTGACCCAGCCGGGGCTCGAACCAGCAACCTTCTTGCTGTGAGTCGACTGCTACCCACTGCGCCACCTTGTCACCCATTTATTTCCATTGAAAGCAACAGATAACCAAGCTTAGTTTTCAATCGTCGCATCACGCATCCTCGAATTATTTAAATATCAACATTCCTGTTCAACACAAAGATGTTTGTCCAGAAAACTCTTAAACATGTAGACATAACATTTTAGCGAATATTGTTGACATAACATATATTTCTATGTAGATCAGTAGTTATTTACAATTCTTGGTATATATGACAGAAGAAGTAGAGCGTTTAACAAATGGTGATATTATTTTTTACCGTGTATGTTTTAATCCCGGTTTCTTTGCAAACAAACGTTCTGTGGACGTGTGTATACATGTTATTAGAGAAAGATGGTGCCTGTCAATCAATTCGGTGGGCGGTAAAAACCGCACTCCTACGTCACGTTGCGGCGGGCCTCAGAATTGCAGGGATTATGGGTCCTATTTTAACATCAGGAAAATTTTTTAAAGAGACTTGTTGGGTTTCTATCACTCCAGTATGACAGTGGACACGCTATACCTACACACAGTTTTGTCCAAACAGCTTACAAAAGTAGATTTTCATCCTAGGTGCCCTTTAAAGAATTGTTCTGTATTATTCATTTACTGGAAATTGGCATCAATTCCTAGTTTTAGAAATCCCTCGCAAGTCTTCCTACTCGTCCGGACTTCAACGTTGCAGAAAAAAGTGATGGATTTGCAGATGAGTATCTCACATTATGAGTTAGTTAGGTTTGAAATAGATACTCTATATCTAATCACTGTAATCACTGACTTTTGGCTTTCTTTTTTGCAGTTATGCGATTAAAATCTCGTGGCTCTGTACTGCTGATAAGCCCGATGGAGTTGAGTGTTTTGAGAAAGATCTTGCCTTTTTATGTGCAGCATGCTGATAATGCTGAAACTAGTTGGAGGTGATCTACAATCTGCACTGGGTAAGATTTCAGCAAAGACTTGCTATACTATATCTTAAGAGGTATATGATTGGCCACAATTTTTTTGATGATCTTATAAATACAGAAAGCAGTGTGACAGCAGTTCAGTTTAACTGTTCAGAACAAACGAGAAACTCATAAACAACCATCACAAAGCAGAAAAAGCACTCGTAGATCATTAGGAAACCACACATACTTTTAAGATGCTGTTTTTTAAGATACATTTTTTTATTTTCTTACATAATTTAAGGCAGCAGGGTGGCAAAGTGGGTAGCGCTCTCACCTCACAGCAAGAAGGTCGCTGGTTCGAGCCTCGGCTGGGTCAGTTGGCATTTCTGTGTGGAGTTTGCATGTTCTCCCTGTGTTTGCGTGGGTTTCCTCTGGGTGCTCCGGTTTCCCCCACAGTCCAAAGACATGCGCTATAGGTGAATTGGGTAAGCTAAATTGTCTGTAGTGTATGTGTGTTTCCCAGTGATGGGTTGCAGCTGGAAGGGCATCCGCTGCGTAAAACATATGCTGGATAAGTTGGCGGTTCATTCTGCTGTGGCGACCCCAGATTAATAAAGGGACTAAGCCGAAAAGAAAATGAATGAATGAATAAATAATTTAACAGTACCACATAATAATAATTTATCAGTTTACACATTTTTACATCCTTTTAACACCCCCTTTCCCCTCCCCTCCCCAACAGTGGCAGTTACAGTAATTAGATGTTGCTATCATAAATCCAGTAATTCCAGATCATATAAACTCAATAAATATAAAAGCACACATACAGAAAGTAATTATAGTAAAAAAAACAATAATAATAGATAAGTAAATAAGATAATCACTTTTACCGTGCATCTCACCACAACGACCTTATTCATCATACAAAAATGCCAAATAATTTCCCCATCTTCTCTGAAAAACATCCCATTTGTCAAGTAACCTATATGTCATTTTTTTTATATGCTGCCACCTTCCCAATTCCGTAACCCATTTTTGAAATGATGGCGGACCTGCTGAACACCATCCCGTCATAATGATTTGTCTTCCTATCGTTATACTTATTTGAATCCACTCAGACATCTTCACACCAGAGCCCAACACGAACGATTCTCCCAAACAGTTTTTAGCACAGAATGTAAACTACAGCCCATCTTTTCCATTAACCATTTAAAATACACTGAAACTTCATGCCCTCTTGTAGGGAGTTACTTGAATAATTTCAGCTAGATTTTTGTGTAGCGAACGATGTCTTTTATATAAAGTATCTTACTCGAGACAGTACTAAATAAAAAATGTAATTAAATTAAAATTGTTCACATTTTAACAAATTCTTTAAGGGGTATGTAAACTTTTGAGCACAACTGTATGAACATGTATATGCCAGTTAAGCTGATTTCACCAATTGGTACACAGACTATTGTTGTGGTGATTGACACATTAGTTGGTGTCTTCTATAAATTACAGTATTTATATATGATGGAAACATTTTATGAGTAAAAATAAAAACAGAATATGTTCTTAAAGTAAACATAAAGTTTAATTTAAGGGATAGTTCACCCAAAAATGAATATTTGCTCACTACTTACTCAACCCCAAGTGCTTCCAAACCTTTATGGGTTTCTTTATTCTCTTGAACACTAAAAAATAGTTTGATGATAGCTGGAAACCTGTAACCATTGACGTACATAGTTTAAAAGCAAATACTATGGAAGTCAATCTTTACAGATTTTCAACATTCTTCAAAATATCTTCTTTTGGATTCTATTAATGTAATTGTTATTATGCTTGAATACCCTTTTGTCTTTGACCCATATTCATCCTATGCAGCACAGATTTCTTTTAAATCTAGTGTTTTCTTGAGTAAAATGTCCATTAATCCACTGTATTGACTCTTGCTCTTGTGACCTTTAATTAATTTAGCATCCCTTTCCTCTTTATTGACATCTCTGATAATGTTAACCGTCAGTACCAAACTATCATTCACGAGAGCCACCAATAGAAAACCACAAATATCCAACAAATTCCCTATGGGCTAAATTATACCCCACATTAGAATAGGTTTTTGTTCAAGAAGCCATTTTGCTTAGACATGCATCACAATAGAAAATAAAACTATCATTACCTCTGGACAATTTAACTACAGGGGAGGTGGCCGGATTGATCTACAGTAGTGTCTCACTTCTGGGATAGCATTGGAAATGTTTGCATTTCACATTTATTGCCTCAGCCTAACTTGGCAACCTATGCTGGACAGATATCTTTCCAATGCATTGTACATTACCCCAAACACCTATTGACTATTACTCTTGTAATCATTCAACTCCAAATCATTTATTTATAAAGCACTTTCAAAACCACTAGAATGGACCAATGGTAATTACACCTATCAAACAACATACAACAAGAAGACCAACCCAGCATGGCATAAAATATAAATCGCAAAGCCAAATCATACCAAGTCATCATCCCAGTTACACTATTTATTTCATTCATTCATTCATTTTCTTTTCGGCTTAGTCTCTTTATTAATCTGGGGTTGCCACAGTAGAATGAACCACCAACTTATCCAGCATATGTTTTACGCAGCGGATGCCCTTCCAGCTGCAACCCATCACTGGGAAACATCTACACACACCCATTCACACTCGGACAATTACACTACAGACAATTTAGCTTACCCAATTCACCTATACTGCATGTCTTTGGACTTGTGGGGGAAACCGGAGCACCCGGAGGAAACCCACACAAACACAGGGAGAACATGCAACACTATGTGAAGTTTATTTATAAACTAATTTCGAGAGGATCACGTGCTTATGATTGCTTACAGCTGGTCCCGCATCAGCTCGCAATTGATTCACCAATCAGATGATTCCTAGATCACCAAAAATAACCAGAGTTCTCTTATCTCAGTACCTTCGTCTTGAAGAACCCCCCCTTACTCCTCCTCCTTCCCAGATGGGCGACACGGTGGCCCAATGATTAACACTGTCGCCTCACAGCAAGAGTGTCTCTGTTTAAAGTCCCAACTAAACTAGTTGACATTTCTGTGCGGAGTTTGCTTGTTCTCCTCGTGCTCGCGTGGGTTTTCCCCGGGTTCTCCAGTTTCCTCCCACAGTCCAAAAAACACGCAATTTAAGTAAATTGAACAAACTAAAATGATACCATTGCCAAGCTCTTAATAAGTATACATCTCTTTTCAGCCATTCTTTTAGCCAGAAATAAGTCGGGGGAGTTCATCGAGATCTACCTGAGCTCAAGCTCCCCTCTCGCCCTGCAAACGGGAGGGAGCCCAAGGCTCGAGGATCTCGTGAGCTCACGGCTCTCTCCCGGGACAGTATGCCAAACAAGCTATATTACCAATCATCAGCTAATTGTGAACTCTTGAATTATTTATTTATAAAAAACTAAATGCATAACTTTAGCTACAGTTACGCCTTCTGTCCACAGAGTTTTGGAGCCCTGAAAATGGAGCATGTTGAAAACGCTGAAGAGGCCATTTTAATTTTAAAACGCTGCTGCTTTGTGTCAGTGTGGATGGGGGAAAACGGAGACATCTGAAAACGAAGGCATGGTAAGACCGCAAACCTGATTTAACCAAGTAGGACATGTTCCTGGATTAACATTTATGTTGATACTGGAACAACATTCCAATCAGCCAATCAGAATTAAGGGATACTTTACAGTTTATGTTGAGTTTGGGCTTATGCTTAGGTTTATGCACTTCTACATGATTGTTATTCAACTATTATTCCCCTTTAAAGTTTTGGTTGGGTTTAGGGGTAGGGAATAGGTATGGATTACATTTTCGAACAAAAATAATGTTCCAGGATCAACATATATGTTAATCCAGGATTGCATCGTACTTGGCAAGATCATGATGTGCGGCGGCAGATGTTCGCTACCTGATGGGGTCTTTTTCTCAATATCAAGTACACAAAGTTCAGTCTTGCATTCTTTCTTTGCAAGTTCAGACTTCGCAAGTTTGATATGGAAAACAAACTCCCGAGGATGCATCGGGTAAATCTTTCAAAGGGAACAGTGTACTTTATAACGTCATTCACATAACCCACGTTGTTTAACTAGCTTCGCAATAAAATGAAAACATGATACAAGGAACTGGCTATTTCCATTTTGATATTAACAACTTAACAGACACGAAAAAGACATTGTGTAGCTACATATTTATATGACCTTCATCTTCACTGTATGCATATTTATAAAAAAACAGAGCCTAAAACATAACTGCCTCCTTTCAGAAACGTTAGATGAAATGCCAGTGTGGACGTGGATCGTTTTCATTCTAAAACGCATCAGTGTAAACGGGGCCTGAAACAGACTCATTCATCAATATCCATAGTTGATGAAGCCTTTTTAGATATTGGCAAGCATTCCACAGTGTAGGATCCAAAACAGAAAAGGGGGTGGTCTCCACTATGCCTTAAACGGGTCTGTGCGAACAGTTAGAAGTAAGCTTTGAGAAGAGCTCAGGTGATGTTTAGATTGGTTCAATGGTGAGATCAACATGTCACTCACAAAAGATCCAGTCAATTCCCTATTGAACAAGTTAAGTCTCATTCAACATAAGTTCTTGTTCAAGAAGCAACTTTACTCCTAAACCTGATTAAATAAGCCTTTAAGTTCTTTTAAAAAATTCCATAGTGGACAAACCCTTTTTAGATATTGGTAAGGCATTCCACAGTGAAGGAGCCATAACTGAAAAGGTATGGTCTCTACTACACCTTAAACGGGTCTGTGAGAACAGTTAAAAGTAAGCATTGAGAAGAGTGCATGTGATGTTTAGAATGGTGGGATCAACCTGTCACTCAAAAGAGATCCAATCAATTCCCTATCCAGCAAGTTAAGTCCCACCCAACGTGAGTTGTTGTTCAAGAAGCTACTTTACTCGGACATGTCACAATAAAGGCTAAAAGACTACCACTTCTTCTGTTTCTTGGCAACTTGCCACAAACACAGTTCAATGGATGGTACTGATGCCTTTTGTGTAAGAATGACTGTAGAGTGAATGTGATTGTGACAAATATAGTGATACACCATACATATAGCTGTGACTGTCTCAGTGACTAGCATTATGGCAAGTGTCTTGTGCTTGTCATTAGGCAGAGTGGAGATTGAGGTTCATGAAATTGAGCGTCTCCTAGGATAGACCCCTGTGGCACGCCAGTAAACTCGATAAACTCACCCACACTGGCCTAAATGTCAAACCTTTGCTCTTGTCTACCAGATAGACATTCCTCATTGCATCTCTATCCCTCTACTACTTGCGAGGACAGACTAATTGATCTACAGTAGCATTTCAGTCCTGGAATAGCTTTGGAAATGTTAGCATAGTCGCTGTTTACCTTAACAGCCTCTACCAAACTTGCCAACATATGCTACATACATTTTTAAAATGCAGCATATATTACCTCATTACCTTATTCAATATTATTCTTCTTACTATTATTAATATTGACTTCATCGCCATCTCTGTTCTGATTACTTGCTTGCTTCTGTAAGTGCAGGATCAATCTGTCACTCCTTGTGAGATTCATCTATAGCCAACAACGAACATCCAATTAATTACTACTTTATAGTGTTTCATAATGTGAGGTTTAAAACTCTTTAACAGCTTGTTTGTGCATTTGCATCCTATTTTTAGCAACTTGTCTTTATTTGTTTGTCTCATCTTGGTGCGCTTTATCTGTTTTATGGATTTGCATGTGTTGCTTTGAGCGAGGAAGGAGTATTAGTTCTTGTTCAAGAAGCTATTTCACTCAGACATATGTCAAACACATTTTATTGCATGTTACTAATGCAATAGTAAATCATGCAATTTGTTTGAGCATGACTGTACAGTGAGTGCGATTTGTAACAAGTGTAGTGACACCCTACATATAGTCGTCACTGTCTCAGTTATCAGCAATATGGCAAGTATCTTGTTCTTGTCTTCAGACAGAGTGGAGACTTGAGTTTCATGAACCTGAGCGCCTCCCAGGACAGACCCCTGCGGCACTCCAGTAAACTCGATAAACTCAATCCACGCTCACCCAAGTGTCACACCCTTGTTGTATTCGTTCACCAGAAAGACATTCGTAATTGCATTATTTTTTCTCCACCACAAGGGGGGCCGATGGATATGCAGTAAGGGTCTATAGCTTTGGAAATGTTTGCATAGTCTCAGCTCAGCTTCTAGCAAACTTGGCAACATGTGCTACACAGATTTTTCAAGTGCAGCATCTATTACCTCACTACCTTATTCACTATTACCCTTTTATATCTGATAAAATGCGCACTTGTGTAAGGGCAGGATCAACCTGTCACTCACAAGAGATCTGTCAATAGCAAACCACAAATATCCAAACAATTCCCTATGGATCAAATCCCCACCCAAACAATAGTTCTTGTTCAAGAAGCTATTTCACGCTTGCATATAACATCACAATAGAGGTAATAAAGACTACCACTACTTCTGTTTCTTGCCAATTTGCAACAAACACATTTTAATGCATGTTTACCAGTGCAATAGGAAATCATGCTATTTGTGTGAGCATATGTGATTGTGACAAATATAGTCACTCACCATACTTATAGCCTGGACTGTCTGAGTGATTAGCATCACTCAGGAGCTATTTCCCTCTGACATGCATCACAATGTAGAATTAAAGACTAACACTGCTTTTGTTTCTTGCCAGCTTGCAACAAACACATTTTAATGCATATTACTGGTGCAATAGGACATCATGTCTTTTTTGTGAACATGACTCACTGTACATTATGAGCGAGTGTGATTGTGACAAATATAGTGACAAACACTATAGCTATGACTGTCTCAGTGATCAGCATTATGGCAAGTATCTTGTGCTTGTCTTCAGACAGAGCGGAGACCGAGGTTTATGAACTTGAGCGTCTCCCAGGACAGACCCCTGTGGCACTCCAGTAAACTCGATAAACTCAGTTTGCATTGACCCAAGTGTCACACCCTTGCTCTTGTCCACCCGAAAGACATTCGTCATTGCATCTCTATCCCTCCACTACGGGGGGGGGGACAGACTGATGTATCTACAGTAGCATCTCAGCCCTGGAATAGCTTTGGGAATGTTTGTGTAGAAGCTATTCACCTTCCGAGCTTCAACCAAACTTGGCAACCTGATATTTTGAGGTGTTCGCTGGACCTATATGGTCTTAGTTTGGGGATCAGACATGTTTTTATTGTGCGTGTGGATTTGAGTGTGTATTTAAGGACAATGTTATGGGTCTGGCTGATGGTATTTGGCAAACGTGTTGGCGCTGTGTCCGAGATGATCTCATTCTGTCTGTGTAATCATTAATAACTTTCATATGACACCACGCTCCGCTGATGACATCTCGGCTCATTTTCTGCTGTGCTCTAGTCATGGCGCCGGCAAGTATGTATGGGTCATTCCCCGGGATCAGATCACAGTCTGTTTTTTAATCAGTCAATGATTTTAAAGAGAATTTAATATCCTGGGAATAAATTGTTTCAAAAATCATTATTGACCGTTTACACTAGAGTTTCAGTGAATGTAAACAGTTTTTTTGGCCCTAAGTTGTTATTTAATGGTTTTATGTCACTTGGAAATACATATTTTTATCACTCTTACTGTTTTTAGTGTTTAGATGCTTAAAAGCAATAAAAAAAGTCTCTTGAAACAGAATAATAATTACTGTTTTCAAACAGGCTTGCCCAACAGTTTTCCAACAGGTAATTCCTTCTCAGATTCACTCTTTCAGTGAGTAGTGCTGTGCCAGGTTGGTTTGAATATCCAAAAACACCAGTGTGTGTTGTATGGCTTTTATAATAAGTTCCTCATATAGTTATTTGAGTTTTATTGAACCTTAAGCTTGAAACATATAAAGTAAATCCAATGTTTTGTTGCTATTGTTTCTTGTCTTATTGTTTATTTGTCTGGGAAAGGTCAAAAATTTGCATTAAATGGTTCCGGGGCATAACCTTGACTTTTGTATATATTTTTAGAACTATTATTTATTTATTTTGACATGAATATTTTATCATAACTCAAATAAAATCATACATTTTAACTGTGACTTTCTGAAGAAACATGCAAAATTTCATTGCGTAACATTAATTTATATAGCAAAAACATTGTCTAAGGCATATTTCAAACAAGAATAATTTAATGACGACAACAAAAGGATCATTTAAGGATCACAGATCCAGAATACTTCATAATTGTCATTTTAATTCTTCATACTTGGCTTCATACAGATTTATTAGTTCATTTGTATGCACGTTGTTTTTAATAAATTTAAATTTGCTCAAATTTGCTATCATTCATTCAATCAAAGTCCCTTTGATTCATCAGGGGTCGCCAAAGCGGAATGAACCGCCAACTTATCCAGCATATGTTTTACTTAGGCCAATTTAGTTTATTCAATTCACCTGTACCACATGTCTTTGGACTGTGGGGGAAACCGGAGCACCCGGAGAAAACCCACGCCAACACGAGGAGAACATGCAAACTCCACACAGGAATGCCAACTGATACAGCCGGTACTCGAACCAGCGACCTTCTTGCTGTGAGGCGACAGTGCTACCCACTGAGCCATCGTGTCGCTCAATTTGCTATACTTTTTTATATATATTTTCTTATATATAAGAATAGAAAGTGATTTTTTTTAACAATGTGTATACTTTTTGAGAAGCTTTTGAGGATCTTTTGGTCTACTTCACTTTGTCAGGCAGGTCCTATTTAAGTGTTTTCCTGATTGCGAACAGGTGTGGCAGTAATCAGGCATGTGTGTGGCTATAGAAATTGACCTCATGCTTTAGCTGTGATAAATCATGTTTTGATAGGGACGGCAAAAGATTTGTTTTTAACACTGGACTACGTAGTTTTGCATTTTGTTATCCCTTAATATTACAAATCTTAATTTAAAAACTGCATGATGTGTTTACTTATATTATCTTTGACTAATTTTTCAATTAATTTAATGATCTGAAACATTAAATTGTGACAAACATGCAAAAAATAAAGAAAGAAAGCAATCAGAAAGGAGGCAAATACTTTTTCACACACCACGCTATACACTAATGGCAGCCAAGATTTTTTTGTTGTAGCTAACTAAAAGTAGAACGCATCGTTATGTTACAGTTTTTCTCAGTCGCTTTAGTACAATTCTCAGATCAGAATTGAAGTTTGCAAATATGTGTGTGCATTTCTCAAAACAATTTGTACAAACAGCAAAACACTATGGATTTCGTGCAAAAGCCTGTAACTTGCTCAAAATCTTCAGTTCATCTCTCAAAACTAAGTCTTTATGTCATTGAACATGTCAGTGCCATCAGAATGTCAAGTCCTTGTGTCATTGTCTACGAACAAGACAGTCAAATTACTTAGTCATGTTGTCAATATAACTGTGTACTTTAGAGGGAAGTTCTGATGTAAACTATGGCTTAAGTTTTGATGACAATTATTGTAAAATGTAAGTTACACCTTTTTGTTTGATTGCAAGAGACTGCACAAGATTCACATTTACACTTTTATTGTTTATATTGTAATTTGTTGACAGACCATGTCATACCAACATAGAAAAAACCCACTGCAAACAGTAACACAAAGGGGAAAAAAGATAGGACAATATTCCGTACAACAGTACAGTAGGAATTGGTGTGGTCTTCCTACACCTCTTGTCGTTCCTGTATGTTAGGCCACAAATTCTATATACAAGACATAGAACATTGTGTTGTGCTTCAGCCATATACAGTATATACTTGCCCATTGATTGTCAATGAGATGCACCTTTGTTAGAGGAAGTCAAGTCGCCTGAGAGCAATTTACCAATTCAGGACAGATTTAGAAAAAAACATATAATGGAGATGTATAGAAATATGTTTGTCACATTATGACAACTTGGTCAACCATTTTGCAGTTAATGACTTATACGATGAACTAATGACTTGGTGTTTTGAGGAGTAAGACTATTGCACAGTGAACTATATAATACATTTTGATCAACATGACATAAACAATTGATAATGTAGCAAAGAGCAGAGAATTGTACATAATCATTTGCATGGATGTACCAAAGCAATTGCAACTTGTTCAAAGAAGTGAGAAACTGCTTATATGATGTGCACAAGTGACATCATGATGTGAAGATTGAACAAATAGTTTTGAGAATTTCATTCTGATCTGAGAATTGTACTAAAGCGACTGAGAAAAACTGTAATATAGACCAAAGATTTGTTTTGATTATTATTTAATATGATATTGTCAGTTAGCTACTGTATGTACAGGAGGTCGGGTCTCAGGGACAGTATGGAGATCAGGTGATAATCTTCTCTCTGACAGCAGCTGTTGGTTGAGTTCACATTCCCAGCCCCTCAGACTGACTGAGAGTGTGATTTTCTCACCCTCTCGAGCTGCTCTATTCTTCACTGTCTCTTTACATTCACTCAGGCGCCGGGCTGCTTCATACACTCTACAGAGCTGCAGTCTTGTATTTAAAACCTTGTGATGCTAAGGTGCTAATGTAACTGTTTATATTTTTGGTGCAAGACCTATTTAAATCCTGTTCAATGTACAGTTGAAGCCAGAATTATTAGCCTCCCCCCTGTATATTTTCTGTTTAATGTTTAGAGATGGGTTTTTTAAACATAATAGTTTTAACAAGTCATTTCTAATAACTTATTTATTTTATCTTTGCCATGATGACAGCACATAATATTTGACTAGATACTTTTCAAGATACTAATATTTAGCTTAAAGTGACATTTAAAGGCTGAACTAGGTTAACTAGGCAAGATAGGGTAATTAGGCAAGTCATTGTATAACGATGGTTTGTTCTGTAGACTCATAATATTATACTTAAAATGGTTTAAAAAAAAATAAAAACTGCTTTTATTCTAGCTGAAATAAAACAAATAAGACTTTCTCCAGAAGAAAAAATATTATAGGAAATACTGTGAAAATTTCCTTGCTCTGTTAAACATCATTTGGGAAATATTTAAAAAAAGGAGAGAGAAAAAACACAGGAGGTCTAATCATTTTGACTGTATATACTGCACAGAGAGAGAGACTTTGTTTTTATACTACAATAATTCAATAGGCACAATGCAGGACAAATAGACGTGCTGATATTAAGTAATGCAATATATATTGTGATAATGAAACATGCATGATATTGCTATTGTGGGCACTTCAAAATACAGTGAATATTTAGTTTGAATGTTGTGTTTGCAGCTTTCACAGCACCAAAGTCTTAGGCTAGTTGTTTTTTTAAACTAATATTTTCACGAGGGCGGTGCAGTGGCTCAATGGTTAGCACTAACGCCTCACAGCAAGAAGTTCGCTGGTTCGAGTCCCGCCTGGGCCAGTTGGCATTTCTGTGTGGAGTTTGCATGTTCTCCCTGTGCTCGTGTGGGTTTCCTTCAGGTGCTCCGGTTTACCCCACAGTCCAAAGACATGCGCTATAGGTGAATTGAATAAGCTAAATTGGCCGTAGTGTATGTGTGTGAATGAGTGTGTGTGGATGTTTCCCAGTGATGGGTTGCAGCTGGAAGGGCATCCGCTGTGTAAAACATATGCTGGATAAGTTGTCGGTTCATTCTGCTGTGTCGACCCCAGATTAATAAAGGGACTAAGCCAAAAAGAAAATGAATGAATGAATGAATGAATGAATAACTAGTCAAAAAAGCGTAATTTAGTCCCTGTCTTCTTCTAGTGTTTAGATTTTGTTCTGTAAATGTATTCAATCAGCAAGCATTTAATGAGAACATGCCTCATTTGCATATCTAAACATATAATTTAAAAAAGGTTGTAATACAGAAAATATTTGCGTGTTGCTTAATGTAATCAGTCGACTGGCAAAGTATGTACATTTTTATTTTTAAGCTGTTCACCTGCAGTGTTTTGCCGTAATTTGAATCACCATGGCAACAGCTGATGGTATAAACCAATCAGAGCATGTGTTTTGAATAGTCTAGTTGTCATCAACACAGATGCCCATCAGAGGGACTGTCAGATGTGGGTATTGTACACAGGACTCTGCTATATCTGTTGTGAGGACAGTTCTGTGGATATAACTGTGCCATCAGCAACCTCTTTTAACCTGTCTGCGATGCAGCGCTGAATGGAAATGTCTGGAGCGTCTGTCATTAGAGATACCGAGAGGGTTTTTTTTAACCCTTTAACTGTCACTCCCCACTTTATGAACATATACATGACATAGTGTATGAAAATTAAAAAAAATACTGAAAGTCTACAAATTGCATGTGTTTTAAGGCCTGTGAGCATTACAACAAATTTAAAACATTTGGGGATGTAGCTTAAAGATGAATTGTATATAATTATTTACACAATGAAGACAATACAGTATTATTTTACATTTGATTATTCAATTTCTGCAACTGAATTCTGTCAGACTGTCCCAGGAAACTATAGAGATATTTATTTCACTTTTATCTTTGCTCTGTTTTATCTATGCTAGGAAATTTGTTAATTGTACTCACCGGCCACTTTATTAGGTACACCTTACTAGTACCGGGTTGGACCCTCTTTTGCCTTCAGAACTCCCTTAATCCTTGGTGGCATAGATTCAACAAGGTACCAGAAATATTCCTCAGAGATTTGGGTCCATATTGACATGATAGCATCACGCAGTTGCTGCAGATTTGTCGGCTGCACATCCATGATGCGAATCTCCCGTTCCACCACATCCCAAAGGTGCTCTATTGGATTGAGATCTGGTGACTGTGGAGGCCATTTGAGTACAGTGAACTCATTGTCATGTTCAACAAACCAGGCTGAGATGATTAGCGCTTTATGACATGGTGCGTTATCCTGCTGGAAGCAGCCATCAGAAGATGTGTACACTGTGGTCATAAAGGGATTGACATGGTCAGCAACAATACTCAGGTACGCTGTGGCGTTGACACAATGCTCAATTGGTACTAATGGACCCAAAGTGTGCCAAGAAATTACACCAGCACCAGCATGTTGCATGTATGTTGATATATATCCATAAAAAAAAAAAAGCACTGACAGCTCATTAGCATTTTTATTTGTATCGTAATTTACATGACCAACCCTGACAACATTATTTCAAATGTGTGTGTATATATATGTGTGT
>CAIGQW010000298.1:9303552-9333302 GCA_903798125.1 Danio choprae | reverse complement strand
TGTGTGTATATATATATGTGTATATATGTGTGTATATATATATATGTATATATGTGTGTATATATATATATGTATATATGTGTGTATATATATATATGTATATATGTGTGTATATATATATGTGTATATATGTGTGTATATATATATATATATATATATATATATATATATGTGTGTATATGTCTGATTTATAAAAATCTTTACATTTACTTCACTCATTTGATTGATTTATTTATTACTGATTTGTTGGTAAACATTCCCATTCTCTAAAACATCTTTACATATTCTTCACTGAGTCTACTGTACATGTCAGTACTCTATTACGCAAACACACTTTCTATTTCACTCTCTGTTGTGTCTCTCTGTTTTATTGGATGTCTATTTCAGTACTAAGAGAGGATGTGCGCATGTATGCATATATGCGTGCGTGCATGTGTGTGTGTGACCCTAAACCACAGGTCAGAAAGGGATGGGGTATCAACGTGAGGAGCACACGTGCCCGACCCACCTGTTCATGCCACAGTCATGCAATGTCCAGCATGCATAATATATTCCCTTCATACTGTCAGTTAACCCACACCCTCAAAGCTCCTGCCATCTTATTATCAGCTATTATAGCCATTAATAACTCTCTGGAGCCTTGTGCCTCTAATTGGCATTTGCCAGCACCTGTGACCATCACTTTGGGATAGAGATTTACAACAGATCTCAAGTCAAGTCAAGTCGTGCTTTATTGTCATTCCGCTATATGTGTGGACATACAGAGGAACGAAATGTTGTGTCTCGCAGGACAATGGTGCTACATGGATTAATCATAAATCCAAACACAACACTGGACATACGAGCTATTATAAAAAAAAAACCTATGCATAACTAACATATATTATAAAATAGAATAAAATACTTAAACTATACACATAAGACAGGACATACAAGTACTTGTTCATGAGACTGAACAATGTTGTGCAGGATATTGTGCAAAAAAAGGTATTTAAGTTCTAATATTGTGGAAGAGGTATTTAAGGTTGAAGCAAGCAGTGCAACATGATTGTGGTACATTTATAGTAAACATTGAGTCCTTGTAAGGTGGAGTTTAGATAAAGTGTCAGGTGCATAAGAGACAGTTAGATAGTTTCTACAGGTGGTTTGTCAAGCCCACTCACCTGAATGAAGCACAATTTAAAATCCACAGTGTTTCCAAGAGACATGGAGTGATTAGGAAAGTGTCTATAGTGCAAATGTGCAACCTAGTGCAAGAGTCAGAGACGAGGGGGTGTCGTTCCGCAGGTGGTTTGTTAAGCCCACTCACCCGTATGGGACATACTCAGGAATGCATGGGGAGGTTTCAGAGGGGGGTAAGTTGACTGGAGTTGAGGGCTCTAACAGCCTGTGGGAAGAAGCTGTTGAGTAGTCTAGCCGAGCGGGCTTTAATACTTCGGATCAGTTTGTCTGCTAATAGTATGTATAATCACACAATCTCAGCCCACAATTTGGATTTACTGCATGTTTAATACCTGTAATTTATGCACACTAAATTTGAGAATTATTTCCTGCAACCTATATACAATTGAAGTCAAAATTATTAGGCCTCCTGAATGATTAGCCCCCCTGTATATCTTTTTTCCCCTCAATTTCTGCTTCGATTTTTCTCAACCTATTTCTGAACATAATAGTTTTGCTAACTAATAACTGATTTATTTTATCTTTGTCATGATGACAGCACATAATATTTGACTAGATATTTTTCAAGATGCTAGTATTCAGCTTAAAGTGACAATTAAAGGCTTAACTAGGTTAATTAGGCAAGTCATTTTATATTGATGGTTTGTTCAAGTAGTTTAAATCTTCAAGTATTTTGACACCGCCATACTTGGCCCCCCCAAAAATGTATGAATGCCAATACATATTAAAATATTCATTCAATTTTATTTTCGGCTTAGTCCCTTTATTAATCTGGGGTCGCCACAGCAGAATGAACCGCCAACTTATCCAGCATATGTTTTACGCAGCAGATGCCCTTCCATCTGCAACCCATAACTGGAAAACATCCGTACACACTCATTCACTATGGACAATTTAGCTTACCCAATTCACCTATTGTCACGGTCACAGAAGGCAGAGACGAAAGGGTAAATTACAAAAAGTGTTTATTAAAACACACGGCGAGTCTTCGCACCGTAGTGCTAGCAGGTACATAACATTAAACAGTCACTGAATGAATGTCACTTCCCGTGAAGGCGAGCAAATAGATGACAGTTGTTAGCGTCGACGATGGGAAAGCTCATAGATGACTTGGCAGAAGATCAGGGTGAGCACAAGGAGAGTTCGACCATGCAATGATGATTCCAGCCGATGAGTGAACAGGAAGGGGTGTAGGAAGGAGTGTGGTGGTGATGGCTGGAGCAGTTGAGTGTGGTTAGTGCACAGGTGTGTGTGATCAGTAATCCGGTGATTGTGTACGGTGTGTAGTGGATGGAGAGTGTGAATGGTGACTGGGGCTGATGGAACGTGCAGAGGGTGTGACACCTATACCGCATGTCTTTGGAATTGTGGGGGAAACCGGAGCACCCAGAGGAAACCCACGCAAACATAGGGAGAACATGCAAACTCCACACAGAAATGCCAACTGACCCAGCCGGGGCTCAAAGCAGAGACCTTCTTGCTGTGAGGCGATTGTGCTACCCACTGCGCCAACATGCTGCCCTTATATTAAAACAAATAATTGTATTATTTTGTTTCTTCCAGGTGTTTTTCCCATTAGTGACCATTAGATTTTTTTTTCAACGGATCCACGTTTCCCTGCAGTAAAAGTGTCAGGTCAGTAATGTGAGGCATGTACTGTAGGTGTAAAATTATTGTCTGCAGGTAATGTGTGAACGTGCTTTCGTCAATGAGGAGCTTTCAGTCTTAGGGTTTTATTAGGAGATTTTATTTACATGAATCAACATTATTAAAGAATGTGAATGTACCCTAAATAGGCCAAAGGCTAGTTTTTATTAGTAGTTCTATTTGCCAGGTTCTATTGGCCTAAAAACAAAAAATACGACTCCAAGAGACGCAAAAAAGGTAAAAACAAATATATATAAAATTATATATAGTGCTCACCATATGAGTACACACCTCACAAATCTATCTTTTAAATTAATATTGTCTATATGATGGTACAGGGCAGCACGGTGGCGCAGTGGGTAGCACAATCGCCTCACAGCAAGAAGGTCGCTGGTTCGAGCCCCGGCTGGGTCAATTGGCATTTCTGTGTGGAGTTTGCATGTTCTGCCCGTGTTCGAGTGGGTTTCCTCCGGGTCCTCCGGTTTCCCCCACAATTCCAAAGACATGCAATACAGGTGAATTGGGTAAGCTAAATTGTCCATAGTGTATGTGTGTGAATGGGTGTGTGTGGATGTTTCCCAGGGATGGGTTGCGGCTGGAAGGGCATACGCTGCGTAAAACATATGCTGGATAAGTTGGCGGTTCATTCCGCTGTGGCGACCCCAGATTAATAAAGGGACTAAGCCGAAAAGAAAATGAATGAATGAATGAATATGATGGTAGATTCAGCTTCCCGTTCAAACAGGCCATTTCTAGAGCTCCTCAATGCTTCATTTATAATCAGGAAGGTGTTTTATGTTTGGAAACTAGCTAAATGTTTGATTGGTGCAAAGACCTTCGATATGTCAGAAGAGTAAAGCAAATTTGACATCTCATTCAGTTCACCCCGAAATGAAAATTCTTTCATCACTAATTCAGTCTCATGTTTTTGCCAGTTTGTTCAAATCAAATCTGAGAGATTTATAACATGCATTATAGATAAAAATGAAATGAAATCTGTTTGTCTTCTATAGCAATTTAGATTCTCGAAGAGACATGATTAAACTGCTCAGTTCGCATGGACTATACTTTTTTTTTTGATCTCTTAATGAACATTTTGAGGCTTCTGAGTTTTGTGGGAATAAATATTCAGCAGAGGAGAAGCTAAAAATATCTTCTTTTGTGTTCGCAAGATCAATGCATTTCTTATGGGTTTAGATTTTTCCAAGACTTGAGGGTGAATAAATAATGAAAGAATGTTCCTTTTGTGGTGAACTAACTCTTTAAGATGCAGTTTAGGACAAAGACATCTTGTTTCAAATGCTAATAGCATTAAATAAGTAGGGTTTGATCAGCTAGCTCACTGCGCTAAGCATTGTGTTACCAACCCTGAGGTTGTAGGTTTGAAGCCAGCTTTAGGCATCGTTCATGGCGGCGCAGTGGGTAGCAATGTCGCCTCACAGCAAGAAGGTCGCTGCTTCGAGCCTCGGCTGGGCCAGTTGGCCAGTTGGCAGTTCTATGTGGAGTTTGCATGTTCTGCCTGTGTTGTCGTGGGTTTCCTCCGTGTGCTCTGGTTTTCCCCACAAGTCCAAAGACATGCGCTATTGGGTAAGCTAAAATTGTCCGAAATGTATGTGTGTGAATGAGAGTGTATGGGTGTTTCCCAGTGATGGGTTGCAGCTGGAAGGGCATCCGCTGGATAAGTTGGCGGTTCATTTCGCTGTGGTGACTCCTGATTAATAAAGGGACTATGTCAAAAAGAAAATGAATGAACGAACGAATAAGTAGGGAAAAATGTGAGAGATTGAATGTGCACAAGTACTCGAGCACAAATAAGTTGGGAATTCAGGTTGGCACTAATTATTGGCATTTCTAAGGGGAACTTTTAATGTCCATGGAAGCCTTACCAATCACAAAAGATTCCTTATAGTGTTAAAATGCTCTTAAAGGATTAGTTCACCTAAAAAATGTTAATGATAAGATCTATCTATTCGGAAGTTTGATAACAGGGTTTCTGCTGATGGGGCCCTGGGGCATCGATGATTGATAAAAGCGGTCAGTGAGGCCCAAAACCCCACCAAGCTCGCCGGCTGGATTGAAACAGTGGTGAGCAGAATTGTTACAAACCAGACCGTGGCTTTGGACCGCAAATTGGAAAACATCGGGGTGAAACTAGCGGCTTTGCAACAAGATTTGGTCAGACCTGGAGACCTGTGACGGACAGTAAATATTTGGGAAAATGGCAGATATTGACCTAAATTTGAAAAAACTTTTCTTCTCTTTCGGCTTCCCTGTGACTCTCCTGCTAGACGGCCTTGGCTGGAGACAAACAACTTTCCCCGGATAGCAAGATAAGGAGACTCTCTGAAATTCCTGCTCCCTGTTCCAAGGAAACCTGTCGAGACTCTACAGGCTTACACACACATACACAGCTACAGATAGACAATCACTACCTGGCCCCGCATCCCACGCCTTTGTGCTTTCACCCACCGGTGTGGGTAGGCAGGTCTGTGACCAGCGCTCTCTAGCGGCAGGACCAGATGGCTGCCGCCACTACATCCACATCCCCTGGTTGCTTTGAATACAGATTATTTCGCTTATTCCATTGGCAGATTATCTTGCTGAGGAAAAACTCACTTCATTTTGACTCATTATTTCTGAAAACAAAACAATATTTTTGCTAGTCTATAAAATGCTTCTTAATTTGAGAATTTGTAGATATTTGGACTAGAAACAAGACAAAAGCTCTAAGTAAGAAAAGCGTTTTTTTTTTTGCAGTGTAGTTATTGCATTCTCAGAGTTGCCACTAGGAGTAGACATTATGATACGCTGTCTTCTTTAATGGTCGTGTTAACAACATTCCCTTCAGTGGTGAGGTTTATTTAAATCAGTATCAGGCCAGTATATTTGGTTTGTCTACAACAGGACACACCGTTCCCTTTGTGTCTGCCAGGCATTCACTTGTGAATATTTATGCAGAGTTACATTACTGGCTAAATAATCAAATGAAAAGCAAATGAGAAGCCTCTTGAAGGGGGCATTTGCACATACAGTCAAGCCCGAAATGATTCATACTTCTGGCAAATTCTGAGTTTCCCACAATAATTCCTCTTGTATATCGTCTTATTATCTTTTGGGAGAAGCCTGTGTCATGAAAAAAAACTTGATGGAAAAACTTGCTGGTTGAAATAAAGTAACTTTAAGTCAGAATTTGCCTGGGGTATGTTTAATTACGGGCTTGACTGTACATACTATGCATTCTACCATTAGTGTGGAAGTAGTCTCGGATAGCCAGACCTTTGGACTTTCAGCAGAAGTTATGGTGTCGTTAGCAGATTTCATTGGCTGCCTGACTGACATGTTGAGCAACATATCACAATTAGTGTTTTTTTAAGTGTAATGTTTATGGGCATGAAAATATGAAGTTGACAGCCATACAATAACACACCGGCATGCAATCAATAAATCATCCATTCAGGAAAGTTGTGTCACCTGAGAGCCGTGGGAGCGAAGCCGGTGCGTCACAACCTTCTCCAGTTCCACTGAAGAGCACAGATAGCGGTACATTCTCTTCAGTTCCATTCATTTTGTTACAACACAGGCTCATTTCGGAAAATGTGCCTTGGTGTACTTTTTGAGAACCGAGAAATTCAATTCAATTCATCTTTATTTCTTTAGCGATTTTACAATGTAGATTGTTTCAAAGCAGCTTAACATAGAAGATAAAAGTTAATTGAATTTTAAACAGTGTCAGTCCAGTTTTCAGAGTTTAAGTTCAGTTCAGTTCAGTGTGGTTTCATTTTCACTGCTGAAAGTCCAAATACTGAAGAGCAAATCCATCGATGTGCAGCTCCACAAGTCCCAAACCAAGCAAGCCAGTGGCGAGGATTAAAACTTTACCAATTGACGAAGGTGAAGGAAAAAAACCTCGAGAGAGACCAGGCTCAGTCGAGCACGACCATTTCTCCTCTCCCCAAACTTCTTGTGCAGAACTACAGTCTAGGCGCCAGGGGCTGGAGAATGCTGGACGTCCACCATGGAGAAGCTCCAGGTGTGAGTTGGTCACCGGCAGGTGTACAGGCTGGCCCACGGGATTGATGCGAGGACTCGTCTGTCATTGGGTCTTTCTGAGGGTCTTATGCTTTCCACTACTCCATGACCACCACAGCATCTGCTCAGGATACGGTCTGGTCCAGGGTAATGGAGACCTCTAGAAGTCCTCTATGGTTGGCATCATCTCTTCACAGGACTTGGATCTCATCAATGGCGCTGCACAATCTCGGGCCTCGGGAGGAGTATCCCCAGGTGAAAATAGAGAACAAAGAAAACAATTAGCATAGCTGCTGTTTAAAGTGTATTTAAACAAGAGATATTAAATATCAATGCAAAAAAGAAGTGCTATAAATGAAAATAGCAGTGCATTAAGACAGGAGGAGTGTGTCCTGTCAAGCCCACTCACCTGCATAGAGCACACTCATACATCATGCCGTTATTTGATGCATTGTGTGTATGCTTTACTCAAAAGATAGGTCTATAATCTAGTTTTGAACTGAGAGAGTGTGTCTAAAGGCTATTCCAGAATTTAGGGGCCATAAATGAGAAGGCCTGACCTTCTGTAGTGGACTTTGCTTTTCTGAGTACTACCAGAAGCCCTGCGTTTTGAGATCTTAAAGAGCAGATGGGATTGTAGTGAGACAGAAGGTTGGTTCGATAAACAGGAGCTAGATTATTTAAAGCTTTATAGACAAGAAGCATTATTTTATAATCAATATGGAACTTAACAGGCAGCCAGTGTAAGGAGGATACAATTGGGGACATATGGTCATATTTTCTATACCTGGTAAGAACTCTGGCAGCTGCATTTTGCACTAACTGAAGTTTATTAATAGAGGATGCTGGGCAACCAGCGAACAGAGCATTACAGTAATCCAGCCTAGAGGTCATAAAAGCGTGAACTAGCTTTTCTGCATCTGAGATGGATAGCATATTTCGTAACTTAGCGATATTTCTCAGATGAAAAAAGCAGTTTTTGGGACATGGGAGATATGATTTTCAACAGTTAAGTTGCTGTCTAATATAACACCCAGATCTTTTACAGTACAGCTAATGCTAACTTTGTAACCCTCTAATTGCAGGGTTGTGAGATCTGTTGTGAGATCTGCTGTGTACAGGATTTTGGCCCAATAAGTAATACTTCTGCTTTGTCTGAATTTAAGAGAATAAAACTGTTGGTCTTTAACATCTTTAATACACCCAGTAAGCTTAGACAGTTCAGATGTCTCATCAGGTTTTGTTGAAATATATTATTGAGTATCATCTGCATAGCAGTGAAATATGTGCTGGTAGATATGGCTGCATTTTAGGTGTAAAATTAACACTCCAACTTGGGATGCAAAGCAGGTCGGGGTTCAAGTCCGGCGAAGGATGGTTCCAGAAACTAGGTAAAACAAAACTTAATAATAAAAAAAAAGCAGTGTGAAATCATGGTAGAAGCACATGGCTGCAATGGCTTTTCTCTTCTAGTTTGTCAGTTATCATATATTTGACGGTTCTCAAAAATGTAGTCCTGGACACATATTTCCAATGTTTTATTTCTATAGCACTTTTTACAATGTAGATTGTGCCTAAGCAGCTTAACATAGATGAAGAACAGAGAATAAAAATTATATGCTATAACATTTCAGATTGTGGTAACATTTCAGCAAATCAGGCAGACAGGAGAGTAGTGGAGGAATACTGGTGTAGTTCTAGTTAAATTAAAAATGGTTTAGTATAAATGTCACTGTTGAAGTTTAGTTGAATTCAGTTCAGTATAATATGAATGTGGGTGGCTCAATAGTTAGCACTGTCGCCTCACAGCAAGAGGATTATTGGCGCGAGTCCCGGCTGGGCCACTTGGAATTTCTGTGTGGAGTTTGCATGTTCTCCCCATGTTGGCGTGGGTTTCCCCTGGGTGCTCCGGTTTCCCCCACTGTCCAAAGACATGTACTATAGGTCAACTCCAGTCCTGGAGGATATATTTTTCCTCTGTGTTCTAATGTCTAAATTATTAGATCAGAATCTGATAGTTTATTCTGAATGTAACATCTCTCTTTATCTCTCTCCTGGAGGAGATACTTTGCAAGACATCTGAAGGACTTCTTACTGGTCGTCTTTCCTCTCTGACATCACAGGTGTGTTACTGGGCAGCTCTTACACATTCAAGCAGATCCCCATACATGACGCTGGCTGAGATGATCTGAGACCAGTGTTCCTTTACAGTGCTTTATATAGCCAAGTGGTCGGTGTGCTGTTGTGCGAGATTAGACATCAGTGATTCACCAATACCTCAGAGACGTCTTTGTGATGTCATGGAGACGGTACAGCTGTCTTGTTATCATTCCTTGTAAGCAGCTATTGCAAAGGGGTTGCCATTGCTCTAACTTCAGTACTAAGCATGCCTCAGAATATCTTAAAGAATTGGCAACTGAAAGATCACATTTGCAAACATCCTGCCTTAATATCAGCAGGTTTTGGCAAGCACTGCTCAGATAATCCTCAGGTTTTCAATGTAATGAAGGTGGAAGTTAAAGAGACATTACACTTTAGAGATCATTTTACTGCCCTTAGTTTTACCATTTATGAATGCATTCAGCTGGTCTCTGGGTCTGGCAGGAGCGCTAAGCTTAGCTTAGCATAGATAATTGAATCAGATTAGACCATTTGCATCTCGCTAAAATGCAAAAAAGTGTTTTGCTAATTTTACTACTTGAGCCACTATTATACAGTACAAGCCGCGTGGAGCGGTTACAAGTAACAAAACACAATTAAATACATATTTTGCAAGCTAGAGAAAACAAGGAGGCAACCGATTTTATTCACACTTACTTACACTTGTGAAATGGAGGAAGAAACTAATCCATGAACTGTGTACTGATAAAGTTCCTGTCAAGCTCTGACAAAGTCCCATACTTCAATAGTCTTTTCTGATCCTTCCTTTAACAAATGGCCGACGAATCCCCCGTTACAGGGTAGATTATTGCATTAATCTCCAAAATGTTCCCTCATTAATGTTCACTCATCTTCAGTCATGATCAGTCCCACACAACCGCACTCTGCTAGCTTAAAGGGAAAGGCGCGTTCAGGTTTTACCGGGTCCGGCACTTCATATTTGGTATTGTTTCATGTCGACGTCGATATGAACAGGCAAAAGGATGAACAACGAATCATTTAAACGACTCTGAGTCAAATCTTCTACTTAAAAAGATCGATATTTTTAAACAAGGTGCACCTTCAGATCTACACCTCAGCTGAATGTTTTAATTCACTTTGAGCTGTGTTGCACACTGCATGGAAGCTCATTTTCAAAAACCTATAATAGGGGTTCTTTAAAGCTAGACTCTTCTGTAGTTACATTGTGTAAAAAGGTCAACAGAAAATAAATAATTGTTATTTTCTTGGTTGATAAGGCTAGGAACTATACAGTACTCTTACTCCAGGGTCATAACTAAGGTAATTTGCTGCCATACTATGGCTGTAGCAGGCGCAGTGATATTAGCAGCTTCAGCACCTGAAAATAGTCCTCAGCTACTGTAGGTAACTAGGTAATAGCACTGCGTGATAGCATTTTTACTCATCTAAAAGTTCTGGAAATTGGCTGAATGGATACAAAAATGGTAAACCTGAACTGTTTAACTCTAAGGGGAGTTGACTGACAAGGTCCAATGGTGGGCATCTGGCAGAACACTATTCCCAATGGATTTTTAATGACCAATGATGAGTCAAAAACTTACCACCTCGTTCAAAGGATGGATTCTTACTATATAGTAATGAGATCATTATGCTGGGGTCTTAGGATACAAAGTAGGATAAGCACCACCCTCTTGCTGACATCAATAACACCAATTCCAGCAGCAACCTAGTTTTCCCAAGATGTCTCACATTCAGGTACCAACCAAGCTCAACTCTGTTTAGCTTCAGTTTTCAACTAGTCATGGGCTACAGAGTGATATGGATCTGTTCTGTTTTTTGGAACCACCATCCATCATTATCATGACATGAAGCTCCTGAAGCTCTAAAGTAAACCACATGACATTCATAAACACTTTTCTACTGTGTGACTTGGCTCATTTTACTGCTTCAAAGTGGAAGCGATTATAGACATATTGTTATAGTTGACACATTATACTATTCATTCATTCATTTTCTTTTCGGCTTAATCCTTTTATTAATGAGGGGTCGCCACAGAGGAATGTACCGCCAACTTATCCAGCATATGTTTTACGGATATATTATCCAGCATATGCCTTTCCAGCTGCAACCCATCACTGGGAAACACCCATACACACTCATTCACACACATACACTACGGACAATTTAGTTTACCCAATTTACCTATAGTGCATGTCTTTGGACTTGTAGGGGAAACCAGAGCACCAGAAGGAAACCTACGCAAACACGAGAAGAACATGCAAACTCCACACAAAAATGCCAACTGACCCAGCCGAGGCTCGAACCAGCAATCTTCTTGCTGTGAGGCGACAGTGCTACCAACTGCGCCAATATATTATATTATATTATAGGGCGGCACTGTGGCCCAGTGGTTAGCACTACAGCAGGTAGGTTTCTTCCGGGTGCTCTGGACCATTCCATTCCAGGGCCTTTAAGTTTAGATCTGGTAACCAGAAGGATTCCAGTTTGAACCACACAACATGTGATGAACCATTACTGCTGTGCAACAAATATAATTTACAGATTACTCATAACAAATTGTTTTATGTTGCATGGGTATGTTTGTGGCAATAGCCAAAAATTAATTGTACTGGTCAAAAATCATTAGATTATTAAGTAAAGATCATATTCCCTGAAGGTATTTTGTAATTTTCCTACTGTAAGTCTGCCAAAACCTAATTTCTGATTAGTAATGTGTCTTGCAAAGCAAGTAATTTGAACAAATTTAAAGAAAATGTTCTCAATATTTCCACCCTCAGATTGCAGATGTTCAAATAGTTGTCGGCCAAATGTTTTTATGTACTAACAAAAAATACATCAATGCAATTCTTATTTATCTGCTTTCAGATGAACTACTGAATTCTCATAGATCTCATTAAGATACCATAACATGCCTTAAGGAAGTTACTACGGTGCAGAAAAGCCTTTATTACTCATTTACATGTACATATTCAGAGTAAGACAGAGATAAATGGCCCCTGGACACCATAGTCCCCCCCTCAGCCCTCCACTGACGGGTCTAAGATTTCTGGCACCAAAACAACGTCACGCTTCCTATTTCAGGCACAGGTGCAACATTTCAGCAGCGGGTCGAGTGACCGGGAGAGAGAGAGAGCAAAGCTCAGTAAGAGTGGGTTACATTAGGACTCTGAATGAGGAATAGGATGCTTCCTGATAGCTTTTCGTAGCATAGGGCAAGAGCGATGTTAATACTGCTTAACAAGGAGCTAATTAAAGAGAGGCTTTTTTACTGTTGACGTGAAGCTCGTTATATTGTAAGATAGCTTTGGATTTTAGGGAATGATGGAGGTGGGATTTACTCCATTGGCTCTTTTTTGTTTGAAGAATACGCGGTGCATGCCATTGCAACAGTTGCTGAGGATGGTTGATGGATTGTTGTTATATCTGGTTAATAAGGTATTCAGAATGGTTGTTAACACATTCCTATTGTATGTGGTCCAGTCAATAGAAACCAATCCTAAGCCTTCATGACTCTTGGTGATCCGGGATACTCCATGAGTCCACGGATTTGTTGTGTGTCTGTTTGCCTACCAGGTGAAAATCAGCTAGCCAGACTGCAAGGAAAAGTAACAGCACACAAAGCAGAAAAGGAAGATTAGCCGTAGCATTAGCCATCAAAAAGCAATCCAAAAAGCAAGATTAGAAATTGCGCAAAACTGTCAAAGCACTTGTGTTTATTATCCAGAGAAAGAGAAAACACAAAGCATCACCTTTTTTGTTGTTGTAAGGATCATATCACAACATTAAATTAACATTCCAAAAGCATTTCGTCGTTATAATATGGTCAAAAGAAATCATTTGCTTGTCACAGATGTTGAACTTAAAGGTTAATTCACTTCATTTGGCGTTTTACAAGGCTGGAGAATACAGACATGTTCCCGCAAAAAAAGGTGCCGGCAACCGCGTAGTTACATCCCACGTCAGGCGCAGTCAAATAAGGCTTATAAAAATATTATCAGCCATTATGACCTCTGCATGTCAATATTATGAAGCACTAATGCAGGACTGAAATGGACATCATGACAGAACATCAAAACATTTGCACACACCTGTACAGATAATGCATAATAGATAAGGCTCAATAAGTCGTTGCCATGTATGTTTAAATACATGTTATGCGTGTAGCATACATGCGTACTGTATATGGTTACAAAAATGCCCTACATGGCACCGCAACAAATGCACTGTACACAAAGCACTCAGGAAAAATAGAAAATAAGAGTAAAAGAATACAAAATCGAATGAGAAATGGCAGAACGAAATGAAAAGGCAATGAAGGGTTCATAGGCACAGAAGTTCACCAGGTCAGAGAATATCCAGTGCAGTTTCTTTCCAAAGCACTTCAAACAGCGCAGAGATGAATGAAAACATCGTCCTTTTGAAGTTATATAAGAATAAAAAATGCCACGGGCCATCCTTGTGGGCTGCAATAAGATTCTTTGAAATGCCGTTGTGGTGATGCTTCTTTATATATAAAAAAGTAGATTGTGTTCTACAAATGTCAAAGGTTTGTCTCTTCCGTTACGTGTCCTTTGAAGTGTCCATTCAAGTGTGTTCTATCCTGGTCGGTCACATGATGATGGTTTCTGTGTGCTGCGAATATGAATTCAAGAACCGTTTGGCTTTCAGGCCAGGGCTTGATGGGCAGGGTGCGTGGGGCATTTTGCTTGGTGGGTTATGTTTTGCCCATCTAGATGGACGGCGCTGATTGGCTGGTCGAGCAGGACGTGAAAAATTGCTACTGCTGGGGACGGGAGACGACTCGCGTTGGACCTGGAAGGGAACAAGTTTTAATGTAAGTATTTTTATGGAGACATGATCAATAATTGGTTAAGTATATTTGAGTTTTTGTGTCAACACATTATGCCTTTTTTTATTGGTTGGTGGTTTAAAAAAAGGGAGAGAGGGGAGAAATGGACTGGGAAATGGAGCATTCTTGGTCCTGGAGAACACATTACCCTGCAGAGTTGAGTTCTAACTTTAAGTAAAAAAGCTTGAATTGGTTAAATCAAGTGGTACGTTCCAAATCACATACTTTGTACTGTAAGTAGTGCATTCACACTCAGAAGTGTTGAATGTTGAACACTTCATGAACTCATCGATCAGTTTTGTTAACGTAGAGGAAAGGCCAGAGCTATTGGCCTCTGAGGCTAGATTACTTTATTTGTTTTTGATTGTCCAAGCAACCTATGCAAGTGATTATGCCACCTTCCAATGGTGAATGCAGTTGTACTCATGAAAGGTGCTATTTGGTAGTTTGGTCGTTTATTTCACTAATCTGACTAATGTTGTCTGGGAAATTTCTGTTTAGTAAAAAAAGTTAGTGTCCCATTTGAGATGACACTAAACTCATACACTACACCAGGGGTGTTCAACCCTGTTCCTGGGGATCTACCTTCCTGCAGAGTTCAGCTGCCACCTTGATCAAACACACCTGTCTTTAAGTACTAAGTGCTCTTTCAACTTTTAATTGGTTTAGTTGTGTTTGATCAGGGTTGGAGCTAAACTCTGCAGGAAGCTCTTCAGGAACAGGGTTGAGCACCCCTGCACTACACAGTTGAATGTTTTAGTGTAAAGTGTGTCCGTTGGCACCAATACTGTGATTTAGGTACCATAAAGGAAGGTCAGCTTTAATCGTTTTTTCTTGCCATGGTATCTTATGCTGCAAGTATAAATGCTCTGGGGGTTAACCCAGGAATGGTGCAAACTAAACTAAAACTTGACTGGTTAACCAGCTAATCCGGCTTAATGGTGTGTTGGAGCAGTAAACTGAACTCTTTGGGAAAGTGGTTCTTCAGGAGCATTGGCTGAGAGCATGTGCTGCGCTATAATTGCATCATGATTTAGACAAAGATTAATATTGCACTGTAATTTGGTGTGCGTGTAGATGATATTTGTAAAAGCTCTTCACCTGCTTTGTGTCCAGTTGCTGGGTGAATGTGGCCCTCTGACTTCTGTTGTTCTCTAATTCCATCATTTCCAGAAGTTGCTCCAAGTTGTCACTTCCCTGTCTCATTTTGTCCACGCCAATCCCTGCGCGTACCTTACTAAAGTTTTGAGATCCTGCTCTTAGAATGCTCTCCACCATCTGGTAGTCAGAAAATAGATCCTCCCCATGGAAGCCTGCTTTGTGGGATTTAGGCCCTGGAGGTACCTTCTGATGACCTGATTTAAGGTGAGACTGTGATGGGCTTAAGTTATAGGACAGGCCATGCTGTTCAAGAGTACAACCACCCCTCCCGCTGTCTCTGTCTCCATTCAGGAGGTTTCTAGAAGGACCAGCTGCCCGAGGCTGTTCCTGGCTGGGCTCCAGTCTTGCTGCAAGTACATCACAGTCTGTGAGGCATTTCTGCATGGGACGTGTGGATACCCGCTTGGGGTCAAACTTGCTCTGGCAAATGGGAGTGTTTGTGTGCCTTGGAGGTTCATTGGAGACAACTTTGGTCACAAGGCCATTCTCTATCAGGGTTTTTCCTTCATTCTCCTGCAACATGGCACCAAACTTGCGCAACACAGATGGGCTTCCGGCTTTCTTGTCAAGCAAGAGGCACTTTCTGTCAGGTTGTTGTGGTGACTCTTGGTAAGCGGTACGAGGGCTTACAGGCGAAGCATCTCTCTGTTTGATTGCCAGTTTGGAATTTGAATTTTTCGGGGGGAGGTCATTTGATGAAACAGGCTCTTTCCAGCTAACATGGCGGGTTTGGGAGTCATCCCAACTTGATTTCTTGTTCTTCTTGTTCTCAACCTCCTCAAACTCATCCAATATTACACAAGAGGCAGTCCTGGAGCGATAAAACAAGTAGTAGTAGTTACAAATAGAAATTAGGCAAAAGATAAGCATCACCCAAAACAAGAAACACAGCAAACATGCGTTTCTTACTGTATCTGTCTTGTTTCTAGTCCAAATATCTAAAGAAATCTTAAATGAAGAAGCATTTTCTAGACAATTTTAAAATATTGCATTGTCAAAGTCAAAATGAAGTGAGTTTTACTTTAAAACAAGCAAGATAATCTGCCAGTGAGGTAAGCAAAATATTCTCTTTTTTTTTTCAAAGATAATTTTACTTACCCCGACTGGCAGATAATTTAGCTTGTTTTAAGAAAAAAATAACTTATATTTGACCTATTATTTCTGAAAACAAAACATTTTCTTGTCTTAAAAATGCTCCTAATTTAAGATTTTGAGATATTTAGACTATAAACAAGACAAACGTTCTAAGTAAGTTCTTTTTTGTTGTTGTTGTTGTTGCAGTGAACATAATTAGCTATGGATTAAACATTGGGACTGGATTCAGAGAAAGATTTTACCTGTTTGTCACGGGGCAAGTCTTCACGTTATTTTGATAACTGTTTGTAACTGAATATACCTTGAGGTTCTGAGTCCAAAAAAAGAGGGGTTATAGTAAGTAGGTGAAAAATATATATGCATAAATATACTCTTGATGCGGAGAGATTGATCAATCGTAAAATAAATACTCACTGTATTTTGAGCCCCATTATTCCCTAGGCTCTTTCCAAAATACTGGCCCTTTTGGAGGTATCCATTGAGGATTTCTAGGGTGGCATCTTTCCTTACGTGATCGTGACAACTGGCAGGATAATGGCTGTCGTTGCTCATGGAATTAAGCATGTAATTATTGGAGCCATTACAGTAATCACTGGAGTGGTGAAACCCAAGGCTTTGCATAGCTGAAGGATCCGCTCTTACTTCATTGCATTGACGAATCATGAGATTGTTTTTGGGGTGACCATGAGATTCATGATAGCCATTGGCCTGTTGGCTATACTGAGAGTTGACCGGTAGCAATGTAATGTCCAGACTTTTGTTGTTTGTGTTGCTCTCGCTGGCTTCTCTTCTGGCTTTCACTTCGTTATACAACTGAAATATAAACACACAATATTAGAGTCGTACAGCAGTTTCTTTGCTCACCAATGTAAAATAATTTTTTTCTGCACAAATCAGCAGATACAACTTGCATAATCTACTGCATGCACTAGTTACACAACTTTTGCATAAATAAACAACATGCGGTTTCTCCATTAAAAAGAGGTCAAACAGAAGGAAGGGGGTCACTTGCCCAAGGGTTAATTCAACCACCAATAGGAACGCACTTGATTGGCCTATTTCAACATGAATGCTTTGACATTCTGTGCGTTTTAGTGTGTGAGAGACAGTTTGTGTACGTTCTAGGGTTGTTGACACATCCCTTTGGGTTTAATAAGCTTGTAAACATCTGTCGAAGTCATGGTTCCAGATGGAGAGCAAAGCAACTATTAATAAATCCAAGAGATGCAGCCAATTTAGGCAACAGGGGGTCAAGATTCTTTCAGTCAAACGCAATCTTATTTAGCGGCCACTATCAAAACATCAACAACTCCGTGGCACATAGTATTTGGAAAATTGCAGTGCTGTTGGATCTGTTTTGGAATACAGGCTCATTTTACAACTCACCTACAATTAAACAGTTGAGTTTAACCATTGAATACAATTATATGATCTCTGGGTTTGGCGGGAGATCTTTTAGCTAAGCACAGATCATTGAATCAAATTAGACTATTAGCATCTAAAAGTGCCTGAAAATAGTTCTGAATCGTTTCTATGGTTGCAAAATTTTTAAACGCTGTTTAATATGGTAATAGCCATTTATATGGTAATAGCAATTTTTCATTGGTCTTAGTACGCAATGTAACTACAGAAAAGTCAATCTTTAAATAGTAAAATAATTATAACTCTGGTCATTTTTGAATGAGATCCTAATGGTCTAATCCGATTCAATTGATCTATGCTATGCTAAGCTAAGCTAAAAGTGCTCCTGACAGACCCAGAGACATGTCGGATGGATTCAACAATGGTAAAACTCAACTAGTAAAATGGGCCTATTTTTTATAAAATGGAGTGTTCCCTCAAGCCTTGTTTATAGTCAATGAACCTTTTAAATAAGGACTCGACATATAGAGATAGGTGGAAGTTGGTCCTGTCTGGCGTCACTGCAGATGAAAGTTTGTCTCACCTCTTCAATCTTCTTCTGCATATCCTGTAGCTGATCTTCCCATTCCTGCATCTCAGAGTCAAAATTATCAGGCAGGTCAGCCCTCTCTCCACCCCACACGCAAGTCCCAGGCTCCAGCCCACGATGCAATTCCAATGTGGCCATTCTTTAGCCTATGAGCGCTCAGAAACCTATGCAGCAATTCCTGAAAGGTCACTGGAGTGACCACGGTGGAAAGTCCACCAATACCACTATGAAGACAAAAAAGACATTCATCATTGACAAACAGTCTATTCATTAATTGGAGTACTGTAAAGCAAGCAGAGTAGTTTGGTATTTCTGGAGGATTCCACTACTTTGAAGTTTGTGTTTTCAATCTGAATATAAGTGAAATCTTCCTGATTGTGTTGCATTTCAGGTAGACTTGTAGAAGGAAACAAAATCCCAGCTATGTGGTCTGGACACCTGCTTTAAAACTCTGACGCTTTTCTATATGCATTCCCTGTCCTTCAAAGTAGCTTTTACCTGTCAAACATGTCAGCGCGTTCTTTAGACACCAACTTCATTAGACATGCTCAAATTACCTAAAGGGACTTCAGGGATTTTGAAGTCAGTTTAATAACATGTTCAGTCTCCCCAGAGCCTGATCTATCTTGATCAAGGGCACGGTAGGAGTAAATGGTTTCCCCTGGCAAGATTTAAAAACATTTAGTCTAGAGCTTTACCATTTCTTTTGGGTTAGAGATGAGGTCAAAGTTACAAACAAGTGCAAGAAGTTTTACCCGCTTGCGGTGAGCTTAAAATAGTAGCATCCTTTCCATGGTAACGTCACTGAGATTTCCTACAGCACAGCTTTGATTTACGACAGGAATTAGAGAACTTGACACCCAGTTTAACGCATTAAATTACCGCAATGTACAGCCTGATGATGTAAGAACGGAGACTATTTATACACTCTGCGATAATGCATCATAAGCTTAAAAATATAAAGGTTTAGTATCTGTTTTCTTTGTAACATACATGTATAGTTATTATACTCAATCGTAACTGATTACAATAGTACTGCTACTAACAGGGTATTTAAGTGACACTTCCATCAATTACTTACAAGGGGTAGTATTCTTATGTAAACACAAAGTAATCTGAATTCTTTTAGTGTCAGCTGTAAGGATGTTAAGACTCTTAATGTTAAGAGATCCAGTGATGTCAACCTAAGTTAAATGTCACAGAAAAGTGAAATAGCTTCAAAAGAGTCATTAGCAATAAGTTCATAGATTTAAAAGCAGAGGTTTCTGTTCTGTTCTTGTCTACATGCTTTCTTAATCCTTACCAGTTAGATCTGATTATTGGTTCCTCCAGGAACTTGTGATGCTCTGAAACAGCTGCTTCACGTACATATGATGTTCAAGTACAGATCTGTCGCTTATATGAAGATCACTCCTGTTTCAGTACCAACTTCCCTTGACCGCTCCTGCATGTAACTGTGGAAGGACCACCGATGTTCGTACCCCAGAGTGTGACGTAAAAATCCTGTGTATTGGATCCTAAATGTTTCTTCTGTCCGACCCTATGGCCCTGTCCAGCGCTCGGGGGTAAACAACTGTAGTCCTGAGAGGGCCCTGGGACTTTATAGTGACTCAAGTATTTACCCCTGCGACGTCAGACCTGCCAGGTGTCCGGTGTCATAATGTCAGATTTATTCCAGCATTCATGGTCTCCATGCAGGAGACCGACGTCACTGACATTCTAGGTTAAAATTACAAAGGCAGAAGGAGAGTGTTTACATGTCTATTTTAAAATGCCCAGTTCTCCCCTCTCTCTGTCAAACTGTCTTGTTGCTAGTCTGCTTTTAGGGCTTGGCAGATTGTGGTCTTGTGACTCCTATTCCAGTTGTTTCAACCTCTAATGCCAACAGGCAACTGCGCTATTTGTGACTCTCAAAACACTCTGTTCATTTTATTTTTAAGATACCACCGACAGAATTAGCAGATACTAAGTGTGCTGTCCGCGGTTCCTAATGGGCGCCTCACACTTGTATTTATTTGACGCATGTGGCTGTTGCGCAATAAACATGGTTCAGCCCTAATATTGGCCGCTGACTCAAATAGTTTCCGGGCACAATAATGTGGGAAGAAAACAACAAAGCAAAAGCCACTGAGATGGAGAGACTGTGGGCCCAGGCACAATGTGTGACGCAACTGTTTTTTGCTAGTTTCAGCCTGGCACAGGTATCAGTGTCACATCCTGCGCCACATGTTCAATTTTGTTTTACCCAATTCACCTAAAGCGCATGTCTTTGGACTGTGGGGGAAACCGGAGCTTGCAACGCCAACTGGCCCAGCCGGGACTCGACCAGCAACCATGCTATGAGGCTACAGTGCTAACCACTGTGCCACCGTGCTGCCTATAAATAAGATTATTATTCTATATAATTGCATAATATTGTGTACTATTATTGTAATATAAAAGCCGCTACCCCCTCCCACACCTTCTTTACCTCAGGGGGCTATGTTGGAATTTGGTTGTGTGCTTTAACCATAGGCATGAACAGATCTGTTTCCTTGCTATTCAAGCTTTCAGTTTATCTACTAACCAAGACTGCTAGTAAACAGCGAATATGCCATGGTGCAACCGCAACTCGCTCTTAAAGGGAAGGGAATGGGAGACTCTGGTTGGTTTATTGCATATTATGCCCAATAACTCATTAAAAGAATAAGGACAACCATTAAGACCATGCGCTGGGTGCTCCAACCATTTTTAAAGTGCAAAATTGGATTTGGACATGCCCTTATTGCACCTACGCCGTGCACTTTAGACCATGCACTTAGATCGTTAAAAAAGCGCCCAGTAGAACAAATGAATATATGAAATACAGTGTTTTTTCAGCTGGAAAGTGTCCCTAAACATTCCCTAGAAGAAACCTGCTCTAAAAAAAGATGTTAGTGTTTAGTTTTAACTCCCAAAACAAATATTTGTAATCATAATAAATTGTAATTCTGTGTTTCCATAGATTTTCATTATGGATCTCAATCTGCCGATTACTTGAGAAGTCTCAAATCCTTCATCTAGGACTGAAATTGAAGATGCCTTCAATCTGAATAAACTCATAAATAAAGCTCTGATGTCCAAACTGCTGATCATCATGGGGCAGTATGTCCCAATCGCTCCTTGACATGCTTGCAGGGATGAGGAGCACGTTCAGCAGTAGACTGATCCTGCTCTGGTGCAATAGAGAAGGTAATTTGTGCATACTAATATCATGTACAAAATCACTTTAGGTAAAGCTTGGAACCCATCCAGGCAGCAAATCACAGCTGTTCTTTAGCATGTCACATGAATATTTATGTCCAACATTTTGTGCAGTTGGTTCAGGTTCAAGTTGCAACCTTATATAATCTATCTGTGTTTTATATCTGTTGATCCAACACTGTTGTTCTTGTAAATCAATGATTCCTGCTTCTTCATTCATTCATCATTCATGTTCTTTTCGGCTTAGTCCCTTTATTAATGACGGGTCGCCACAGCGGAATGAACCTCCAACTTATCCAGCATATGTTTTACGCAGCGGATGCCCTTCTAGCTGCAACCCATCACTGGAAAACACCCATACATTCTCATTCACACACATACACTACGGACAATTTAGCTTACCCAATTCACCTGTACCACATGTCTTTGGACTTGTGGGGGAAACCGGAGCACCCTGAGTAAACCCACACGAACAAGAGGAGAACATGCAAACTCCACACAGAAACCCCAACTGACCCAGCCGAGGCTCGAACCAGCGACCTTCTTGCTGTGAGGCAAGAGCGCTACCCACTGCGCCAACGTGTCGCCCTCCTGCTTCTTCAGTCAAATGTTAAAGCAATGCTTCACTTTTTTTTAAAATAGGTTCTTTTTACAACCTAGAGTTAAACAGTTGCCTTTAAACATTTTTTTGAATGCATTCAGCAGATCTTCCTTGTCTGGTGGGACCTTAGCTTAACTTAGCATAAATCATTGAATCGGATTTAGCATCTTGCTCCATTAGCATCTCACTCGAAAGATTAAAAAAAAAAAAAAGAGTTGGGATACTTTTCTTATTTAAAGCTTGACTCTTTTGTAATTACAGTACATTGTGTACTAAGGTCGATGGAAAATAAAAAGTTGCTATTTTCGAGGCTGGTATGGCTGGGAACTGTATTCTCATTCCGGCGTAATAATCAAGGAACTTTATTGCCATACCATGGCTGCAGCAGGTGCAATTATATTACGCAGCACCTGAAAATAGTCCCTAGTTAGTTAACTAAGTAACAGCTGTAAGACCTAACTATGGGAAAGTAAAGCATTACATGGGAAATTTATCTTTATTGAATTTTTTGAGTGGGCGGTGTGGTGGCGCAGTGGGTAGCACTGTCGCCTCACAGCAAGAAGGTCGCTGGTTCAAGCCTCGGGTGGGCCAATTGGCATTTCTGTGTGGAGTTTGCATGTTTTCCCTGTGTTCACATGGGTATCCTCTGGGTGCTCCAGTTTCCCCTACAAGTTCAAAGATATGCGCTATAGGTGAATTGGGTAAGCTAAACTGTCGGTATTGTGTGTGTGTGTGAATGAGAGTTTATGGGTGTTAATTAGTGTTAATTTAAGGCTGTTATTTATTCAAATCAATGCATGTGCTCTCTGACAATACATTTGTATTTCATTAGTTACTCACCTTTCCATGCTTCTGACAGGTGATCATTTCAGCTGATGTGCCCCTAATGGTTTCTTTGGTTGCAAAGCAAGCGTCATTGTTCCTGGTAGCCATAGTTCTGAATAAATGCCTTTTTGGTAATGTAGTTTCCGGAGGTTTAAAGGTCTTGATGTCTTCACAAATGCAGATGTTTTTGATGTTGTATAGTAGTCTTTAGTTGCAAAAATAAAACTCTTGATGATGTACCTTCCAGTGGCAGCCATATATATGTGATTTAGGTAAAACAGTCTCCAGCATTTTAGAAATTAAGATTATGCAGTCTTCTGTGCTTAAGCACGCTGTCTGTGCTCGGAAAGTGACCATCCTGTGATTCTTCGACCATGGTGACATACACAACATTGACAAACAAACGAAAACAAAGGGCGAAACTATGCTAATGAGTGGACGGATGGTATTCACAGGACAAAAAAGAGGGTAAAAAGAAATACAAGTTTAAAAATGGTGGCATAAGAGAGCGAGGAGAACAACACTAGAATGAGGATGAATAAAATGATGGGCTGAAACATCTGGGGTGAATAATCGACAGGATAAACGAACATGCATTAAAAAACAAGGGTGCGTGGGAAGACAGGATCAGAGAGAAAGAGAAAAAGGTTAAGATATTATGGCCATTAACATTTTCTATTTGCATAGTTTACAATTCTTGGCAAATTATAAAACTATCCTCTGTTATTTAGTTGAATGTTACAAGCAGTCAGGAGATGTACCTTGAAATATGTTGTGCTAGTTTGCGGTGTATTGTAATGTAATTTTCTTTTTAAATGCTGAATTTAAATAAAAGTATGCATTGTCCACTATAAGGCTTTAGGACAGTCGTCTCAGACTCAAATCCTGAAGGTCCACAGCTCTGCATATTGAAATTTAGTAACCAGACCTAACCTGCTTAGACGTTTCTATAGTGCTGTATCTAAAAATGTCCCATATGTCTATCAGTAATGAAACAAAGTAGAAACCTACACACATAGGATTTTGCTGTGGGTGCCATCTTGCGGAAATTATTTCATCAAGTGAACTCTCACAGTGCATTATAGGTATTTTCTAACTCTTAAGTGTACATGGGTTATACATTTATTATTGTGGTGAATTGTGGGACATGAATGCTCCCTCAAATAGTGCATTATTTAAGGGTATAGGGCCAATTTTGAATACAGTCTAGTAATCATAAAACCCTGATTAGCTAGGATCAGGTGTGTTTAATTAGGGTTGGAGAAAAAGTGTGTAGAGCTGTGGCCCTCAAGTAATTGAGTTTGAGACCAATGCTTTAGGACAGTGGTCCACTTTCTTGTAGAGTTTTGCTCCAACACTAATCAAACACACCTGAATATGCTAATCTATGTCTTCAGGATTGCTAGAAAGTGACAGGCAAGTGCATTTGATCCAGGTTGGACTTATGTACCTGCAGAAATGTGGATCTCGGCGGACAGAGTTGGGAACTCTGCTTTAGGAACTTTAAAACCCTTGTTCCATCAAACTTTTATTTTATAAAGCAGGGGTGCCCAATCCTGCTCCAGAAGGACTAACATCATGCAGGTTTTGGTTCCAACACTCAGAAAATTAAATGTTGCCATAGCGATGCCAAAGAAGAACCACACTTGGTTTCCCAAAGAACTTTCAGTAAATAGTTCTGAAGAGAACCATTTTTTCATTCATTCATTCATTTTCCTTTTGGCTTAGTCCCTTTATTATTTTGAGGTCGCCACAGCGGAATGAACCGCCAACTTATCCAGCATATGTTTCAAGCAGCGGATGCCCTTCCAGCTACAACCCATCACTGGGAAACATCCACACACACTCATTCACACACATACACTACGGACAATTTAGTCTACCCAATTCACCTATAGTGCATGTCTCTGGACTTGTGGGGGAAACCGGAGCACCCGGAGGAAACCCACGCCAACACGGGGAGAACATGCAAACTCCACACAGAAATGCCAACTGACCCAGCCGAGGCTCGAACCAGCGACCTTCTTGCTGTTAGGCGATTGTGCTACCCACTGCCCCACCGTGCGGCCCGCACCATTTTTTGTGTGGGTAAATTATATCGATTTTTTACCACTATAAATACCCTTTTGCGGAATGGAAAGATTTTTTGTATGTTAAAGGTTCTTGGAAGCATTGATGCCTATAAAAAACTTTTACTTTTTTACGAGTGAACCTTGTGAAGTGTGTGAAGAGGTACTTGATTAGCTGGTTCAGTAATTAGGGTTTGGGCTAATTTCTGTTAAACAGTGGTCCTGCAGGAACAAGTCTGGACACCCAGGCTTTTAGCACAATAACAATACATATTTTTCACATAGACACACAGATTCTTTCCAGACTCACAGATAATGGCTCTTCTGAATCTCTTTCCTCAGGTTTTGGGACTTCCAGTCGGTCTATAAACCCTTGGAGCTCCTTCCTGAAGGTCTTCATTTGAGAGTTGATGCGGAAAAGTAGCTCATGCTCTCTGATCCGGCCACCATCGTCCTCATCTTCCATACGACCAAAAAGATCCCCGTTAGCCACAAAGACCCGAGCCTCTGCGATGATGTTACTGGTGTCAGCTATAAGACGATCAATGGTTCGCCCCAATCGCTCTGCCTCAGCTCGGATGTCAATCATCTGTTGCCTGTCCCGTATGGAGCGTGAGAGGAGCCGGGCAGATTCAGGAGAATAGAGCGAGCGAGTTGGCGTGAGGCATCGAGCATTGCGGACCTCCTCCGAGTCGCTTTCTCCTCCAACAGGACCCTCGCGCTTGCGATGGGGAGGGAGGCGAGACGAGGAAGAGTCATCATCACTCCCTCTACGTCCTCCGATTCCAGGACCACTGTCACTTTCTGCATCACTGTCACGTGGTGTTACAGCTAGATGAGATGCTAGATCATACCGTTGCATGTTAGAAAGCAGCACACGGTTCTCATATTGCAGTTGCATCACTTTCCCGCTCAGTTCATTGATCTGCTTCCGTGCCACCTTCAGTTCCTCCTGCAAGGCCTCGGATTTGGAGCTGTCTCCTGCACCATTGTTGGCACCTGTTGCATTACCACCTGAAGCATGCCTTGTACCTTCTTTAAAGCGCAATTTATTCAGCTCGCTTGTCACTCTCTTATTCTGTTCCTCTACATCCGCGAGGTTCCTCCTCAGAAGTTCGGCCTCATCCTCTACCAATTGCAGTTGTTGCCTCAGCTCCGACAGCTCTGAACCCTGTTCGCGCCCTATTCCTCCTTCCGCACCGGACAAGCCCCCGTTAGAGGATTCATCCCCTCGAAGATCATCCAACTCTGCTCTCAGACCACGGTTCTCGACCTCCAGTTCCACAATTTTTCGTCCCAGGATGTTGGCCTCTTCTTCCACCAGCCGCAAGCGGAGTTTCAGTTCTGATTCCCTTGTAGTGGGTGGACCCCCAGCTTCCCCCTTTGGATGAGGGCTATCCAGATCCCCATAGAAGGATCGGTACTTCTGAAGTTCTTGTTCCAGGCGGTCCTTTTCCTTGTCGATCTTTGCCATTTTCTTTCTCATTAAGGTGGCCTCCTCTTTAATAAAGGCCAGCTGGCATTTCAGGTCCTCACTGTCCTCCTGTTGTGTTGAAAGTATGTGGACGTTAGTTTCAGAGACATTTAATAGACGGAAAAAAGGTCAATAGTTTCAGTAGTGTCACAGTGTTTGAAGCACATCTCACATTTAAAGGCATAATGTAAGATTGTTTTCATTAAAATATCTGAAAGCCACTAGAAAGCCACAATGTCATATAATTTGCTGACTCATGTACTGTCTCAAATGTAAGAATGTTTGAAGAATATTTAAATCTAGAGAAATAAGCAAATTTAGCTATTGACACACACCTATGTGACCCATCTAATCTTTGATTTCCATTTGGTGTTAGGGGAAAGAGAAAAACAAAAATGACATAGTGTCCCTTTAAATCACTTTCAAACCAAACAAGCTCGAGAACATATATGATATTTGCGTGGGGAACTTCATCACATCTTTATCACATGACTATATTAAGCTCATCTAATCAAAAATAGATTAAAATAGATTACCACATACTGCTCGACGTCATTGCACTGTTCTTACCTCTGTCGGAGTCTGAGTCTTCCTCTCAGGCTTTTGTGCATCTTTGCTTCCTCTTCGTTTCTGAGATTGGATACAACAAACTCATATAAATGCATTTATATAGTTATATTAAAACGTATTTGGACGCGTTTGTATCCCTACCTCTTTGACCTTGTCTAGCTCAAGTTGCAAGGCCTGTTTAGTGACTTCCACCTCTATAAGTTTCTGTCTCAGCCGTTCGTTTTCGTCTTCAGTCTTTGTTCGTTTCTCCTCCACATTTTCCAGCTCATGGTGGAGTCTCACAGAAACATCTTTGGCAACCTGTCAGAATGTAGTGGGTGGGGCGTAGTGGTTAAATATCATAAATATCGTCGTTGTACTCTTGAGAAAAACACTTGGCCTTAGGTTACTCGAGGGAGACTGTAATAAACGCACTGATGCTTTTGGATAAATGACAAGTTAGTAATTAGATCTAAATTCCCTGGGGGCCGTATAATTAATCGTAGACTATCTCTGCATGCCAGATAAAAACATGGGTACTTGCCTTCAAATCTTGCTCTAAGCTCCTTAGGAGGTCCTCGTCAATTTCTCCGGTTTGCGCATAGCGTAGTCGTTTACGTTCTGCCTTGCGGAGTCGATACTGAAGAATGCGGCAGTTCTTATTCGCTCTTTCCAGCTCACGCCGCATTTCATCTAGCTGACACGTGTCTTCCTCGTAAAAGGTGTCGCGCATCTCCTCCATCTCCGTTCGCATCTCTTCAATCGTGCTCTATGAAAATCAGAGCATGGTTATTAATAAGGATAAAATATGGGTGGGTGGATGGATGGAGGCATAGGTGATATCTTATTGATCTTATTGTTTTGCAATATATTGGTTAAAATTCTTCCCACCATAAAACATTTACTTGTTATAACAATGATAAAACATACGATCATGTACAGTTGAAGTCAGAATTATTAGCCCTCATGAATTATTAGCTCCCCTATATATTTTCTGTTTAATGGAAAGATTTGTTTTCAACACATTTCTAAACAAAATAGTTTTAATAACTGATTTCTAATAACTGATTTCTTTTATGATTGCCATGATGATACTAGTATTCAGCTTAAAGTGACATTTAAAGGCTGAACTAGGTTAATTAGGCTAATCTAATTGGATGGTTTGTTCTGTAGACCATCGACAATGATGTGTGTTATCGGTCACCTTTGAGGAAGTATTGTCTTTTTTTAATCTATATTGTTTGGTTTGTTTTGTTCTGTTGCTGTATTGTTTTGTATCCGTCTTCTGTTGCTAATGGACCTAGTGTCTGGAAATTAAGTTGAATAATTATAGTAGCACCACTCTACAGTATATAATCAGTCGAGTGTTTGAAACAGATGTGGTTTCATATCCCAGAACGAGGAAGAAATCAGCCTTTTTATAGTATTCAATACAGCGATAAATGCTAGGTCAATTAGCTTTGCATTAGAAATATATTTTATTCTTATTAAAATACCCAGGATAACACAAATAATCTATAAATTGTTTATTGTCCTCATGTTTGACTAATTTATAATCTTTTCTTCCATCATGTCTTTTCCTCTGTAATGCAAATGTGGTGTTCATGTGCGATGGCGCCCTCTAGAGTCCAGTAGGAATTAAACAGAAATAACATTACAGTGTGTGATCACAACTCAAGAGGTCTTGAAATCTGCTCCTGGAGACCCTCTGTCCTGCAAAGTTTATTTCCAACCTGCTTCAGCACATCTGCTTGCGTATTTTATATGATCCTGAAAAGCTTGATTAGCTGTTTCAGGGTGTTTGATTACGGTTGGTGCTAAGCTCAGCAGGATAGTAGGCATCCAGGAGCAAGGTTGAAGACCTTTGCTGTATTTTTTTATATTATTAAAAAATATATGAAAATGTATACATTTATCTAAAGGTTGAGGACTTATTTTCATCTCACAGCAATGCATATAAATTATCTTCATTATTAATATTGTTATCACAATATTAAAAAAATGTTAAAGCTTATTTTTTCGAGCTTTCCACTCTACAATTATTGCAGCCCTAAGAAGAATATGCATTTCCATATTGTTTTAATAAACAGCGCATTATTCCACAAATAACATGTCTAACGAGTGCTTGCCAAACTGTTGAGGGTGTATTTTGCAAATACCAAGGCCATTTTCATATTCAAGTCACATGAGCGTCTTTTTGTCAAAATATTTTGAGACAATGACATCAGAGTATTATTTTCAAACCTCTCTGCAGGTGAATTTTGTCTTTCTTTGTTCATCACTAGTGTTTTTGATTTATCGGGATGGACAGGAATCGAGGTTTGGAAAGCATCGTCATGCATGTGTTCACCTGAAGAGTCATAAAAGGTTCGATTTTTGAATCAATGTGCTGACCAACAGATTCCGGTGTGCCCATCAAAATGGTTTTTACATTCATTTAGCCATTTGTGATAGGTCATGTTTTTTTTGCACAAGCATTTGCATAATTAAATATTTAACTTATATGTGTTCTACATATGGGGATTTTTAATGCCTTAACTGTCACCGTCCCATGAGTAGGACATTTTCATTATAATACATTATAAAACTTATAATACATAATTTTCAAGTGTGAACTCAAAAAGTGGGGTGACAGTTTTTGTCACGTGTTATGTATGGCACTTCATCTATCTGTCTGTCTGTCTATCTTTCTGTTTGTCTATTTATCTATCAATCTATGTCTGCCTCTCTGTCTGTATCTATCTGTCTATGTATGTCTGTCTATCTATCTATCTATCTATCTATCTATCTATCTATCTATCTATCTATCTATCTATCTATCTATCTATCTATCTATCTCTGTCTGTCTGGCAGTTACTTCATCCCATCCCACCATCCATCTTTTTTATCTTTCAGTGTATTTTTCTGTCTATCTATCTATCTATCTATCTATCTATCTATCTATCTATCTATCT
>CAIGQW010000298.1:9244637-9265930 GCA_903798125.1 Danio choprae | reverse complement strand
CTACCCCTACCCCAACCCTCACAGTAATGTAAAAACAGTAATTATACTGAAATTTATTCATGTTATTTATTAAATTACCAATTAAACAGTTTTTATTAATGGCTACCGCTACCCCAACCATCACAGTAATGTAAAAACAGTAATTATACTGAAAGTTATTTATATTATTTATTAAATTACCCATTAAATTGTACTATATTAATGTCTAAACTTACCTCACAGTAATGTAAAACAGTAATTATACAGAGTATTATTAATATTATTTATCAAATTACCTATACAATTGTATTTTATTACATCTACCCCTACCTAAAACCTAACCCAACAATCCATACTAATGTAAAACCAATAATTATACCCAGTATTATTCATATTATTTAATAAATAACTTATTAAATTGTTTACCCTTACCCCAACCCCACAGTAATGTAAAAATATGAATTATTGTTGTACAGTGTCACCAAAATGATGCTATCGTTGTGAGTATCCACACCTGTATCCCTTCTAGCCTTTACCCTGTTCCAAGGCTCATATCTATGTTGCATCTTGAACTTTGCAACCATTTACTCCTCATATGAGAAACAGTGCTGTTTTCCGTCACTTATGTTACGTAACAGTGGCGATGCTTGGTGAAAACACAACCAAGAAGAACTTTATGTAAAGCACACCTCGTAAAAAACGTTTATGGCTGCTTGTAATAAATTTATTGTTGTGTTCTGGACATGATCTCGTGTGTATGGTCGGAGTTTTTGTGGAGCCAGATTGAACAGTAAAATTAATTCTGCATCGTGTGTAAAAAAAAAAAAAGAAGAAGCAAGAAACAGCTTCTGGCTTGTTTTCTCCCCAGCGCTCAGATGGTGTGTCTTTTTTTCCCATAATGCTCTCCAACGACTAGCGGACTTCCAGAGGGAAGCTGGAGCCAAGCAGACCCGCCAGCATCCTTCGCCCAGAGAGTGATATTTTTGTTGGGAAACTTTCCTGCTACTTGAGCCTTGAGGACTGTCATGGCTGGAGGGTCTTTTTCGGGAAAAAAAAAACTATTGGGGAGTTTCTCCTCTGTGCTTGGTTACAATTTAGCAAAAACAATGGCTCACCGAGCTGAGAAAGTTAGCAATGCAATACTAGTTTGTAAGTAACCTAAAGGGGACATATTATGCAAAAATCACTTTCATAAGGGGTTTTTAGCACAATTGTGTGGAAACAGTGTGTGGATAAAGCCAGCTTCTAATGGTAAAAATAAATAATTACATTTTTTATAATCACACTTGATAAAAACAGTCTGTAGAAACACTTTGATTGACATTCTCCCTTTGTACGTGTCATCACAGGGGAAAAGCTCCCTCATGGTCTCTCCCTCATTAGTGTAATGGAGGCCAGCTAGTAAGTGCTGTGCAGGTAAACCTCACTCCTCTGACCTCTAAAGGTGCTCTAGCAACAGATGCTAGAGGCTATGGTCACCTTGTTAGAGTAAACGACTCTCATGCGAGAGGTCGCCGGTTCGATCCCAGCCTGGAGCGGGTTGGGTGATGTAGGACTGGCGGGGTTACATTGGTGCCGTGACCCGGATAGGAGTGAGGTTTTGGGGGGTGAGTGTAATGGAGGCCAGCTAGTAAGTGCTGTGCAGGTAAATCTCACTCCTCTGACCTCTAAAGGTGCTCTAGCGACAGATGCTAGAGGCCATGGTCTTTAGCCTCCTTGTTAGAGCAACCGACTCCCATGCGGAAGATTGCCGGTTCGATCCCAGCCCGGAGCAGGTTGGGTGGTGTAGGACCGGCGGGGTTACATTAGCTGAAACAGCCCTAAGTGAGAAGCAGCTGTCCGTCATTAGAGTTTTCACTTTTGCTGAAGATGTCTGTGAGAACGTTTACATGGACACCAATAATCCGATTTTAATATGATTAAGACAATACTCTGATTAAGAGTCTACACTGTAAACAGTGATTTTTGATTAATTAATTAAGACATATGGAGTATGCTGATTTTAGTCGCATTATTGAAGTGCAGCACAGACATGTAAACACCTTAATCAAACTATTACCGTCATGTAGGATTTTCGCTGCATTTTGTGACAGGATAGTCTATACACACACGGCTGTTTGACACTATTCTCTGCACCTACCGAGTCAATGAAGGACCACAGACATGTGCATCGCGAAATGCGGAGGTTTTTCCCAAACGGCATGTGGTATCAAATTCCATTAAAACAACACTCTTCCAGCAGTCCTTACTTGCATCCAATATTTCGTTTGTTACAGGGGTCATGCATGAAAATGTTCCTAAATAAAACTGAATTTGCAAAAGTGTAGTAGGTGATCTGCTTAAATGCTCACCGGTTAGCATAATAGCTTTGAAACACAGTCCCACCCCTGCCGTCCAAAGCCACACCTCCTGAAATCGCGAACGCGCACATTAAAGATGACAGCAGACAACCCACTTGTCAGGTGTCTGTTCTGTATTCCATGTCATGTGATTCCTTTGTTCTGTTCTGCATTTTCAATGTTAATTTATTCCACCTGTGTCTCACCCCTGTGTATCATCTGTCCCATTAGCCCTCATGTATTTATACCCCTCTGTTTGGTTCAGTCCTTGTCCGGTATTGTATTGTCTGTGCGTCGATGTGTTGTCTGCCCATGCTGTCGTCACCCCATGTCCTCCCAGAGCTTCCTGTATCTTCCAGTGCCCGTGTATTTAGTAAGTGTTTGTAAATAAATTTGTGTTTGTTAAATCTCGTGTTTATGTACCTTCATGTATCCAGTCGAGCTTGACACCACTAGATCATGTCATTCGCCAGTTAGAAAACTTTACCTTCCGGCATTCCAGCGGATGCATACTGTACATTTCATTATGATAATGACTATCATACAAGACACCAACTAAAATACCATTCTGAGTAACAAAAGTTTATATAGCAAACACACTTGCTTATTTAAGTTTATTTTGCAGCCGAACCATATGATTGCATATTAAAGGATCACAGTTCAGTCCTAAAATACTCATTTTATTTTTAATCTTTATACTTACAGTGCTCAGCATAAATAAGTACACCCCCCACAAATCTCTCATTTCAATGAATATTTTCCATAGGATGCTTGACAATATTATATTTGTGCATATACATTAGTTTAGTTAGTACTGAAGCCAAATCTGGAGCTAATCTAACAAAATAAATTACAATAATGGTTCAAAAATTAGCCCAAATTTGTATGTTTGGGAAAAATATTAAATACATTTTTTATAAATAGCAAAAAAATTTAAAGAAGAGAAACAAAAAATATAAACAATCTTGTTGAAATGTTGTAGTTTGTAATTTTTTGCAATATTTAGCATAAATTTAAATGTATATTCTTTCCATTTCTAAAGACGTTCTGTGACCAAAATATTATTTTAATTAATATATCTGTTTAATAAATCTGTTTTGTTCAAATGCACCAATATATATGACCCATATTCACTGAGAAATGGATACAAATATTCTTTTTCAAAATGGGGTGTACTCATATATGCTGAGCGCTGTATATACTTATACATAATATATATTCTATTATCATTAGTGGTGAGTGGGAGTGGTTTGTTGTTTTTGAGGGGTGGAGTGTTGTATAATGTCATCTGGTCTGACGGCCGGGCTGGTAATCAGTTGTGTCAGTGTTCTGGAGAGCTCTAATCTGCTGAACTTCACTCTGTGTTAAAGCTAAGCCTCAGTAACCCCGTGCTCTCGCCTCACATCGAGGGGTCAGTGTCCACGTCAGTGTGGATCACATTAGCGGCCGCTCCAACAGGTGCTTCTAATGATGGAATTTTATTACCATAGGAACAAGTAAAGAAAAGGAGGGGAAAAAATGAACTAACATGAGCAATTGGCTGTGCTGTGCAAAGATAAAGTGTTATGACAGCTGATTCGCCAAAAAAATCCATTACAGTGGCGGATGTTTATGTCAGATTAGATCACTCTGAAATGTGTTTATGTACTTGCTTGGACTAATCCGGATATATTAACTGTGCACCATTTTGGAAAATTAAATAGCTGCTAATTGCTCATTATTTTTGGATACATATACACCTAATGGAGATTAAAGATGACTTTTTTATTAAAACGCATCATAATGTCTCCATTTTTAACGCAGATCACAGTTATTAGAGATATATAGAAGCTACTGGAATTACAGGTTTGTGCCTTTTTTCTGATTTGTAGCACATTTTCCACTGAGCCAGAGCTTGTGCAAGCTGCACTTTAGCCAAGAGAGCTGAACGGAAGGGGAAAAAATACATATTTCTCACAGCCACAGAGTTAAAAGCCTATACTAAATATCTACAGCCTCAATATTCCGACACCGAACTGGAAATAAAATATAAAACTCATTTTGCGCGGACAGTTTGGGCTTTATGCTGGAAATGGACTGTCATGTGAGCTGAATTATTAAACACACTTACAGAAGGAGATTCTTCTCATAATGTGATACAGATATCTGATGGAGAGGCGAGGAGCAGCACACAAACCCAATAACACAATATTATACTGCAAGTAAAGAAAAGTTTGAAAGTGAGCAGATTATAGGCCTGTCAGAAAGTCACCAAACTGAAGATTTATTGAATAAATGGATAATCTGAAAAATAGAGATTGATTGATTGATTGATTGATTGATTGATTGATTGATTGATTGATTGAGATGGATAGGGAGGGATTGATAGATGGATAGATTATGGATAGTGGATAGTTTAATGATAGAGGTGGATCGTTGATTAGAGAAGATGTGTGGGTTGGTGTATGGGTAGATAGATCAATGAACTAATGAAGATGGATGGATAGATGATTGATGGACTAATAAATATAAATGAATAGATGGATGCATGGACTGATGATGGATGGATAGATGGATGGATGCATGGACTGATGGATAACAAGAGATGGATGATGGATTAATGGATTGAGAAGTAAATGGATGGTTTGATAACCAAGGATCAGTGGATGGACAGATTGATGGATAGAAGGAGATAGATGATGAAAGGATTGCAAATAGTGATGGATGAATGGAAGGATGGTCTGAAAAATAGAGATTGATTGATTGATTGATTGATTGATTGAGATGGATAGAGATAGATTAATGATAGAGGTGGATCGTTGATTAGAGAAAGTGTGTGTGTGTGTTGGTGGATGAAGGGAGAGAGGGATAGATTAATGTATAGAGATGCATGGACTTATGGATGGATGGATGGACTGATTTATGACTAGACGGAGATAGATGATGAAAGAATTAAAAATAGTGATGATAGATGGATGGATGAATTACATGTTTGAGAGGGATGAACTGATAGATTAATGTGTAGGAAGAGATGGATGTGTTAATGGACTGATAAAGATGGATGAATAGAATGATGACAGAATAAATGGACTGATGAATAGAAATAGAAGAATAGTGGGATGGATGGTTGGAGAATGATTTATGAGTGGATGAAGAGATAAACGGTTGATTGGACTGATAAATACGATGGATGGATGGATTGAATGATAGAAGGATGATGAGACGATTGAAAATAGGGATGGATGGATGGATGGATGAATGGATGGATGGACTGAAAGATATGGTTGAATGAATGGATAGATAATCAAGATATAACAAATTGATATATAAATGGATGGGTAGATAAATAAACAGAGTACAGATGTATGAATGAACTGATGAAGATGGATGGATGGATGGATGGATGGATGGATGGATGGATGGATGGATAGATAGATAGATAGACAGGCAAAAAGACAGACATGGATGGATGGATAGTGTTTGTGTATCTTTGTTTGCACTTGATGAACAGTGAGGAGTGGTAAACCAATTACCTGTGCAGCCAATCACAACTATATCTGTTGAGCATGTAAACACAATGACCAATCAGCTGGATTTAAGAAAGCAATCAACAGCAATTAATGGATGTTATTGGCCCATTTGGCTGTATTTGTGTTTTCATATCTCACCATGTCATTCCATTCAGTGTAATGCATCTGGCCAGTCCAAAAGGATGGGCTCTGAGTTCATGCTGTGTATTTGCAGTTAGAGTTTGTATTTGATGTGATGCGTTGTTTTATAGTTGTGCGTGTTTGTATGTTACATCCAGACGCAACCGTCTCCTTCACTGCTATTCACTCCATGTTTTAGCAGACAAATCCATAACCTGTAATAAGTTCCTCTCATAAATTCTGATTCACTACCTCGCATGTCTACATGGAAACAGAGCACTTTCTTTTAAACACAAACACACTTTACCAGCATGGACAGATGGTCAGTAAATCAAACGGTTTTTGACTCACCCATCTACATTTTCAGTGTTTTGTCTGGACCGAGTTCTGCTATGACACAATGCAGCGTAAAATTCCCCTATTATGCTGTTTGGGATATTATCTTTCATGCAGTGTGTAATGTAGCTGTTTGCGAATCGAAAAGGTCAGCGTGGTTTCAAAGATCACAGTGCAGATAAATGCCGTTTTTATCTCCCAGAAGAAATTGCCTGTAACGAGTCTTCTGTAATTACAATCCTGATTCTTTCTCAAATGTACATAGGTTTGTAACAAATCTCCATAATGTCAGTCTATGGTCTCCATCAGCAACCTTCGTACAATAACTGATTACATTTTTACAACTTTCATTGGCCAACAAATCAACAAAGCAGACAGACGACCACAAACAGACTAAAAATACTGATCATACCTCTTAACAGCCAAATGTCTTTTGTCAATGTTAATGGCGATGTCTGCTTTGACCCCCAAAAACTGTAGTTCTAGATGAGACTGTAATGGTGCGTTCACACCAGACGCGGATGAAGCATCAAGCACGGTTGATTTACATGTTAAGTCAATGCAAAGACGCACATAGACATCCTGTGGTGCAATTCGTGCGAATGAGGTGGTGCGAATGACGTGTTTCGCGCAAGTTGAGCTGTTTGACGCACGAATCGCGAACAGGACAACAGTTCGTCAAACTGGGCTCGGCTCAGTCGGAAGCACAGCTGAAAGCTCCATCATCCAGGAACAGTTTCTGGAGGAGTTGATGAACTCACAGAGCTGGGTGCACCTCTGAAAGGATTACAATCAGACATGTCGCCGAACAAATCTACACATATTTGGCACCAGTTAATCAGGAAGTGACGATTTTGTTCTCTTTGACTCGTTGGATGGAAACGGTGCCTTATTCGCACGTCTTTTATGCGATATTCCAGTTTTGCGCATTCATTTAATTTGCTTCTTTGGATGGAAACATAGCCAATGTCTTCACAAGTGCTAAGAAAAAAATCGAATTTGGATTTTCTAATGAGAGTTTGGTTTTGACCAATCACTACAGACTGGGTCGACTGTCTGACCAATCAGAAGAGACCAGCTTTAAGTAGGATAATTATCAAACCTCTTTGGTAATTTCTGAGCGAGATGCTTATGGTCTAATCCGATTCAATGATCTATGCTAGGCTAAGCTAAAAATGCTCCCACCAGACCCGGAGATTGGCTGAATAGATTCAAAAATGGTCAAACTCAACTATTTAACTTGAGGGGAGTAGTAAAAAGAGAATTTGCTGCCAGTTAATCAGGAAGTGACGATTTTGTTCTTCTCTTTGACTCATTGGATGGAAACGGTGCCTTATTTGCACGTCTTTTATGCGATATTCCAGTTTTGCGCATACATTTTATTTGCATCTTTGGATGGAAACTTAGCCAATGTCTTTACAAGTGCTAAGAAAAAACTGGAATTTGGATTTTCTTAAGAGAGTTTGGTTTTGACCAATCACTACAGACTGGGACGTAGTCATCTAACCAATCAGAGTAGAGTAGGCTCTTAGAAAGGCGGGGATTAGAGACACTAGATCCTTGAACCAACCTTTTCAGACACTAAGAAAAAAGTCAACACAATCTCACTGCAAATCAAAACTTTTTGTTATAGTGGTGTATTCGTATTAATTTGTTTGATCGCATATATATATATTTTAGTCAATTTACTCATCAATCAATGACGGTTCGCTTGGGGTTTGGGAACCCCTAACCTGATTTCACCAAGTAGGACATGTTACTGGATTAACATCTATGTTGATCCTGGAACAACATTCCAATCAGCCAATCACAATTAAGGGATTCATTTGTCGTTTATGTTGAGTTTAGGCTTACGGGTAAGGTTTATGCACTGTTATTCCCCTCTGATTTTGGGAATAATTTACAGTTATGGTTGGGTTTAGGGGTAGGGAATAGATATCTATTACATTTTTAAACAAAAATGATGTTCCAGGATCAACGTAATCCATGATCGCATTGTACTTGGCAAAATCATGACGTGCCATTTTCATATGAATGAAAGTCATACGAATGACTTTTCTGACAATATGTGAAATAGTTACACTGTTAACAATTTCCTGTAGAATCTACAGTAACTAGCTGGATTCAGTTTGCCAGTAATTTACTGTGAATCAGTTACTGTATTTACATTTACAACACCATTTATCTTGCTGTATATGTATTTACAAAATTGTAAGTATATCGAACTAAAATACACAGTAATTATCACAATGCAACTTTAAAATACAGTATCATACTGCATAACTGGTCTACAGTATAATGCAGTTAATGTTACAGTTAAATACTGTGTAATTTACAAAAATCGGTAACCGTGTATGTTTCCTTGTGAGGAGCTGGATGGATGGACCTGGGATGTATGTAAAAGACCCCAAAGCAAATTAGCAACCTATAAAATTGCAGAATGGGGCATTTAATAAATGAACTTTTTTTAAATAAACATGCTGTGATGACAGTGATGCTGCTTGGCCCTGTATTTTATTTTGGGCTTTTTGTCTTTGTTTTTCTAGGAGTGTTGACAGGACAGATTGGGACATGACCCAGGTCAGACTCAAACCTGTATCCCTGTGAGCCAACAAATCATATTTATCCTGAACTCCGTCCCATGCAGAACAGCTGTGAGTTTATCCCAGAACATGGGTCAGAGCAGCTCTCTTTTGTCAAACTACCAAACAGTCAGTTTGTGGCATCAGAATATGGAAGAAAGATATTGTCCACTTTTCAATTTGAGTAGCAATTTGTAGATCTATATAGGCAAACCACGAGAAAAAGATGGCATTATTAAGAATTTTCTCAACAAACAAGCATATGTTTTAATACATTCATAACGGCGTTTGTGTTTAACGGTCATGCTTACGAAAATAATAATTAAAAAAACGCTAAATTTCGATATCTATAATTCATAATAATAACTCTTGTATAGGAGTCCTACAACATACGTTCACATCTGTCACTCGATGACACTCGAAGACCCTGCCAGAAAAAGTCTGGGAATGACCTTTTTACAGTGTCTGGTATAACGTTAATGTTGTTTTCTTGTGTTTACTCAGATGAATATGGCCACGGTGTAAATACGCAGTACCGTTACGAGCTTATTGCCACATTATATCGTTTTAACATGATATCATTGCCTTTGGTGATTTCCTGAAGCTAATTAATAAAAATAATGCAACTGGAATAACTACAGCAGTCGCCATCGTCGATCTCGTAAGAGCTCGCGACGTAAGTATGATGACGTGTGCGAGTGTTGTAGTGCTGTCTCATTTCTTAGGGGTAAATTTGAGGGCTAAGGGGTAAAAAAGAATTGAATTTAAATGAAACTTTAAATGTCTTGTCTTTTTTTTTTTACCCACATAATAATGCAGTTCCAGCATCTACCAGCAGGGGCAAACTTCTGCAGAAAACCAGCAGACTATTGGGCTTTTCCAGACCAGAATTTTTGTGATCTGCTCCTCCTGGCAGTGCTGTATGTGACCTGTATTGCATTACAGTCAAATTTGGAAAAGTTAAGGTTATCAGTTACCATAACTTTATTAGTTACTTATAACTTTAACTAATTAACTAGTAACTAATAGCTTTAAACAGTTAAAGTTATTATATGTAAACATAAACCTGTGTTTAATCGCGTCTTTTAGAGCTGGAATGTGTTTGATGTGAGTCTTCTGGACGGGACGGGGGTCAGCGGGACTGACTGTCCGCTGTTGATTATGGCTTGTGATTTACAGCTGTTGTGAGGGCTCAGTGTGGGCTTTAGCCTTCCTGATTTCAGGTTTGCAGCAGTCACTTATAACTACAATCAAATACAGGGAGCAGGAAAACACCCAGTGCAGTCTGATATGACTCACACTCATCTGTGTGCTTTTGAGCTGAATGCAAGATTACTGTGGAATTATAAGTATATAGATGTGTGTGTTCTTGTCCAAAATTGTCCAGAATGTTGGACAATTGAATGCTAAATGGACCAAATCCTTATTCATTCATTTTCATTTCGGCTTAGTCCCTTTATTAATCTGGGGTCGCCACAGCGGAATGAACCGCCAACTTATCCAGCATATGTTTTGCGCAGCGGATGCCCTTCCAGCTGCAACCCATCTTTGGGAAACATCCATACACACCCATTCAAACTCATACACTACGGACAATTTAGCTTACCCAATTCACCTATAGCGCATGTCTTTGGACTTGTGGGGGAAACCGGAGCACCCGGAGAAAACCCACGCCAACACGGGGAGAACATGCAAACTCCACACAGAAACGCCAACTGACCCAGCCGAGGCTCGAACCAGCGACCTTCATGCTGTGAGGCGAACGTGCTATCCACTGCGCCACCGTGAGGCCCGGGGCTAATAATATTGACCTTAAATAGATTTAAAAACAACCCAGCTTTTATTCTAGCTGAAATAAAACCAATAAGACTTTCTCCAGAAGAAAAAATATTATAGGAAATAATGTGAAAAATTCCTCTCTCTGTTAAACACCATTTGGGAAATATTTGAAAAAGAAAAAGGCACACATTTTACAGGAGGGCGAATCATTTTGACTTCAACATTATTGTTTTAATAACTGTCTTTACAGTACATAATATTTAATAAAACAACAAGTTGTTTTGCTAAGGCTAATTCTTTTGTTAGAATTTAACATAAAGTGTTATTTAAAAGCTTTTCAAGTTGGGTTCAAGTCATTGGACAACAGCGGTTTGATTACTAGACAAAAACAAAAACAGGCTAATAATATTGACTTTAGCTGTTTTTACATTTTGAAAAACATTTTATCGATGCATGTTGAACTAAAAGACATAAGAATTTCTCTTTAGAAGATCAATCTAATCGGAAATACTCTGAAAACTGTCTTTCCTTCTTAAATATTATAATAAACAAGTAATAAAAATTTCACAAGCTGACTAATAATTTTGTTTTCAACTGTAAATGTAAAATTTATGTGTATATATTTATTTGTGTGTGTGTGTGTGTGTGTGTGCGTGCGTGCGTGGGTGCGTGTGTGCGTGTGTGTGTGTGTGTGTGTGCGTGCGTGGGTGCGTGGGTGCATGTGTGCGTGTGCGTGTGTGTGTGTGTGTGTGTGATAACAAAATTAATTCATTCATTCATTTTTCTTCGGTTTAGTCCCTTTATTCATCAGGGGTTGCCACAGCGGAATGAACCGCCAACTTATCCAGCATATGTTTTAAGCAGCGGATGCCCTTCCAGCTGTAACCCAGTACTGGGAAACAACCATACACACTCATTCACACACACACACGGCCAATTTAGCTTACCCAATTCACATATAGTGCATGTGTTTGGACTGTGGGGGAAACCGGAGCACCCGGAGGAAACCCACGCCAACACGGGGAGAACATGCAAACTCCACACAGAAATGCCAACTGACCCAGCCGAGACTGAAACCAGCAACCTTCTTGCTGTGAGGCAACAGTGCTAATCACTGAACCACCATGTCACCCTGTGATTACAAATAATAATGTATTTAAAAATACTTTAATTATTTAAAAATTATTGAATAAATTAAGTTTTAGCAGGGGCTGCATGGTGGCGCAGTGAGTAGCACGATCGCCTCACAGCAAGAAGGTCGCTGGTTCGAGCCTTGGCTGGGTCAGTTGGCATTTCTGTGTGGAGTTTGCATGTTCTCCCCGTGTTTGCGTGGGTTTTCTCCGGGTGCTCCGGTTTCCCCCACAAGTCCAAAGACATGCGGTGCAGGTGAATTGGGTAGGCTAAATTGTCCGTAGTGTATGAGTGTGTGTGGATGTTTCCCAGAGATGGGTTGCAGCTGGAAGGGCATTCGCTGCGTAAAACATATGCTGGATAAGTTGGCGGTTCATTCCGCTGTGGCGACCCCAGATTAATAAAGGGACTAAGCCGAAAAGAAAATGAATGTATGAATGAATGAAGTTTTAGCTGGTCAGCCAGTAAGATTACAGCCTAGCTTAAGTTTCAGCAGTATTTGTATTGCTTGGTCTACAGTTTTTTCAATTTCTCTCCTGAAAATAAAACTATATTTTGCCTCAAATGTAACTCCAGTAAATGAAATATAAAAAATATTTGATTTCACAAATAGCCTCAAGATTAAACCAACAACTCAAGTGTTTTTCCCCATGACAGCAGTAATACACTTGCGCCTTTGAATAATTTAGTCACACACTGTCTGCAGAATACCAACACGATTGTGCATAAAACAGAGGTAATAAAAGCACAATTTACATGCATGTTAGTGCTTTCATAGACACATTAAAGGGGTAGTTCACCCAAAAGGGAGAATTATGTCATCATTTACTCATCCTAAACTTGTTTCAAAACTGTTTGACTTAAACACAAAAGAAGATATTTGGAAGAAAGTAGTAGACCTGTACTGAACTGGCAACAGCTTGTTTCCCTTAAGCTTAGTACATGATGTAGCTACAGAAGAATCATGTAAATAGGAATATTATTGAAACTCTTTGGCCATTTTTGAGTGAGATGCTAATGGTCTAATCTGATTCAATGATCTATGCTAAGCTAAGCTAAGCTAAAAATGTTCTCGCAGCTGAATGGACTCAAAAACTTTTGTTTTTCCTACTATGGAAGTGAATAGTTGCAGGTTTTCAGCTTCTTCAAAATATCTTATTCTGTGTTCAACAGAAGCAAGAAACTCTTAAAGGTTTGGAACCACTTGAGTTTGAGTATATAGTAAGTGAATTTCCATTTTTGGGTGAGCTATCCCTTTAAGCAATCAGTCCCTCACTGCAGCAGCCAGAAGCCGAGACCACAGTACGTGTCTTGGTACATTTCTTTTGTTTTCCTACAAGTTTCAGAAGCGTTTGAGTCCTCAGAAGACTCATCGAAGGCTAGTTTAATGTTACACCGTTGGCCCAAAACTGAATATGAAAATACAGCAAAGTGCTCAATTCCCCTTTGACATTTCCTTCTGTTTTCTGGACTTCAGCACCTGCAGAAAATGCTACAGTTTATACAGTCTACTGGTGTCCCGTTATTCCATGAGCTTATTTTTACTATAATATTATATGGCTCACCAGCATTTAGAATTGCCAAATAAGGAATAATAAATGGGTAAAAAGCCTGTTATTTAAATACGTTTTAGAAATGTCATTTATTCATATTAAAGCTAAATTTTGAGCACCGTTACTCCAGTATTCAGTGTAATACGATGATTGCTGGTTCGAGCCTCGGCTGGGTCAGTTGGCATTTCTGTGTGGAGTTTGCATGTTCTCCCCATGTTTGCGTGGGTTTCCTCCGGGTGCTCCGGTTTCCGCCACAAGTCCAAAGACATGCGCTATAGGTGAATTGGGTAAGCTAAATTGTCCGTAGTGTATGGGTGTTTCCCAGTGATGGGTTGCAGCTGGAAGGGCATCCGCTGCGTAAAACATGTGCTGGATAAATTGTATTTTTTTTGTGTCCAAATGATGTAGTTATGTCTGGCTCTGATAAAAACTGGTTGAGTCAATCGCTAAATTGAAGGCTTGTTTCTAGACACTAATTGAGATGAATGATATTTGGGAAGTGGTTTGGACATCTTGCGACTCAGTTCAAGCTCCAAGATCTTATTCCTTGAAAGTTGTTTTGACAACATCTTCCAAAACGACAGTTCAGAGGTTGCTGAGTCCATTGCAATGGATGGTCATATTTTGTCATAAGATGTGAAAATATATGGCGTTCGACACAGTTTTGAGTGTGTTGTCTGTCCCAGATTCAATCCTAATCTTTTGTTTGGTGTATGGTTTTGTTTGAATCTCCCATATGACCATCATCTTTACCTTCAGGGAGGCAAATCTCACATCATCATTCGAGTTTCATCACATAGCAGGGAGCGACGACAAACTATCATTGCCAGAAAATCCCAGTCATGCAAAACCACTGTGACTGAAATGTTTTCGAAGAACATTGAGTTCCAGTTGCGTTCGATTAGGCTCTGGGTGTTTGAGAATGACCTGAATGTTGGAAATATGATCTGATGTCTGTCTTTGATGCTATAAGAGCAGCTGTAGGACAGTGTGGCTTACATTATTGTTTGTGCTTGTGCACTAGTTGAATTATCGTAAAAATAAAGTCCTAAATAATTCGGCAGACTTTCTATACTGTCATGTTGACGTCAAAGTGACTGTATTTACATTGATTAATAAGTGTCCGTGGTAAAATTGTGAGCAATTTATGGAGCATGTCATGTACAGCTGTTAGTCTTTCATTCATTCATTCATTCATTCATTCATTCATTTTCCTTTGGCTTAGTCTCTATTTCAGAGGTCGCCTCAGCGGAATGAACCACCAACTATTCTAGAATATGTTTTACGCAGCGGATGCCCTTCCAGCTGCAACCCAGTATTGGGAAACACCCATACACACTAATTCATACACACACTCATACACTACGGCCAATTTAGTTAATCCAATTCACCTATAGTGTTTGTGTTTGGACTATGGGGGAAACCGGAGCACCCGGAGGAAACCCACGCCAACACGGGGAGAACATGAAAACTCTACTCTCGAACCAGCGACCTTCTTGCTGTGAGATGACAGTGCTAACCACTGAGCCACCGTGCCACCCGCTGTTAGTCTTTTGACTCTTTTATTTTTTGGTCTCTTCTCTTAATATCTGCTGATTCCTATTGGATAATGTCAAGTTATGCTTTCTTTTAGTGGTTTTAATTGTTGCCTGCACAATGACAGTATCTGTTTTGAAAAGATTGATTATTTGAATGATTTCTGACTTAGTTTAGTAATATTTATATACTTGTAGTAATACAAGTATATGAGTAGTATTATAACTATATAGATGTGTGTGTTTTTGTCCAAAATTGTCCAAAATGTTGGACAATTGAATGCTAAATGGACCAAATCCTTATTCAGTCAAATTAATTTAATTTAGGATAACCGCCAAAATTAATGGGTGATAACGGGTGTTTCCCAGTACTGGGTTGCAGTACTGGGTTGTACTGGAAGGGCATCCGCTGCGTAAAACATATGATGGATAAGTTGGAGGTTTATTCTGCTGTGGTGACCCCAGATTAATAAAGGGGCTAAGCTGAAAAGAAAATGAATGAATGAATGAACTTCTAGGGCTGCACAATATATCAAAAAAGTATCATTATTGCGATATTTGAATAGAGAGGATGACAACAGCCAATAACAATCCAAATTCAGTTCAGTTTCAGTCATTATTGTGTTTTTTAAGTCTAAAAATTAGCTCAGAAAATATACATTACCTGTTTTTTTTGTCATTACATAAATTATAATTTTTTTAAATAGCATAATAAAATACCTTTCTGCATGTTAGCTATATCGTAAGAAACACCGTTACCATCACAACACTCAACAACAAAATCACATATCTATTTTCCCAGTATCGTGTAACTCTAAACATTGCAATAATCAATCAAATTACAATAATTAATTGCAATCGTCCATTTTGATTTCATGGTGACTTTAAAATGTCTGACTGATATAATAACCCTTTTACTTTGCATATTCAGAGTCACTAATCTAGTGATGCTAAAAGAAGACCGTATGAATATTTCATTTCTAAGAGTGGACTATATGACAGTGACAGTGTGTAGAGAGTGCTGCAGGCTTTGAAATATGTTTAAGAACATAAAGCTGTCTCCTCTCTCAGTCTCTCCAACCACTAACAAGGCCCCGCTGCCCCGTCCACATGGCCTGCGCCGTGAGTCACCCGTGCCTCTCCTGTGGTGTGTCAGCGCTCGACTCTTTCACTCCGCTTTCCTCTTTTGTGTAGCTGAGATGAGCTGAGACTGGTTTGAACTTTTATGCTACAGGAGCCAACATTTGCAGTGAATCAAAACCTTTCATCAATGTTGTCCTAAATCTATTGATCAACACCCATTCCTGTCTTCGGACAATTTTTAAAATCTTTTTTGATCCATGTTGACTATATAAAGGTTTCCTTTGTTCTTCTGAGGCTTCTTGCCATGCAGATTTTGCATCAAGAGATAATTTTTGTGTTCATACAGTAGTAGTATTGTAGAGCACGTGTCAAGTGTGACTGTCAGCTTGTTTTGTGTGATGCATATTGCAATTTTGGGGGATAAGAGATAAGATGTATGTCATTTTTGTCATCGATGAATTGTTAACTGGAGAATCACTCTGACAAGATTGTTTGAATCAATAAATCCTTAACTGGAGACTCGCTCTGATTGGATCATTTGAATCAGTGAATCATTAACTGGTGACTTGCTCTGACAATATGATTTGAATCAGTGTATCGTTAACTGGAGACTCACTCTGACAAGATTGACTGAATCAATTAATCGTTAACTGGAGACTCACTCTGACAAGATTGATTGAATCAGTAAATCATTAACTGGAGTCTTACTCTGACAAGATCGTTTGAATCAGTGAATTGTTAACTGGAGACTCACTCTGATTCGATCATTTGAATTAGTGAATCATTTACTGTTGACTTGCTCTGACAACATGATTTGAATCAGTGTATCGTTAACTGAACACTTACTCTGACAAGATTGATTGAATTAGTGAATCACTGACTGGAGACTCGCTTTGATTGAATCAATTGAATCAGTGAATCATTAACTGGAGACTCACTCTGACAAGATTGATTGAATTAGTGAATCACTAACTGGAGACTCTGACAAGATCGATTGAATCAGTGAGTTGTTAACTGGTCACTCTGACAAGATTTATTGAATCAGCAAATCATTAACTGGTGATTTGCTCTGACAACATGATTTGAATCAGCGAATCATTAACTGGTGACTCACTCTGACAAGATCGATTGAATCAGCGAATCATTAACTGGAGACTCACTCTGACAAGATCGATTGAATCAGCGAATTATTAACTGGATGCTTACTCTGACAAGATCGACTGAATCAGTGAATTGTTAACTGGTGACTTGCTCTTACAATATCATTTGAATTAATAAATCACTAACTGAAGACTCACTCTCACAAGATTGATTGAATCAGTGAATCATTAACTGGAGACTCACTCTGATTGAATCATTTGAATCAGTAAATCATTAACTGGAGACGCACTCTGACAAGATCAATTGAATCAGTGAATCACTAACTGGAGACTCACTCTGACAAGATTGATTGAATCATTGAATCATTAACTGGAGACTTGCTCTGATTGGAGCATTTAAATCAGTAAGTTGTTAACTGGTCACTCTGACAAGATCAACTGAATCAGTGAATCATTAACTGGAGACTCACTCTGACAAAATCATTTGAATCACTGAATTGTTAACTGGTCACTCTGACAAAATGGGTAAATAATTGAATCGCTAACTGGAGACTCGCTCTAAGTGGAACTTTTGAATCAGTAAATCATTAACTGGAGATTAACTCTGACAAGATCATTTGAGTCAATGAATCATTAACTGGAGACTCACTCTGACAAAATCATTTGAATTATTGAATTGCTAATTGGAGACTCGTTCTGACAAGATCATTTGAATCAGTGAATCTTCAAAGTGAATCGTTAACCAGAGACTTGCTCTGACTAGATTATTTGAATCACTGAATCATTAACTTGAGACTTACTCTGACAAGATCGTTTGAATTACTGAATTGTTAACTAGAGACTCGTTCTGACAAGTTAATTTCAATCCCTGAATCGTTATCTAGAGACTCACTCTGACAAGTTCATTTGAATCAGTGAATCGTTAACTGGAGACTTGCTCTTACAAAATCATTTGAATCAGTAAATCGTTAACTGGAGACTCGCTCTAACAAGATTATTTGACTCATTAAATCATTAACTGGAAACTCACTCTGACAAATTCATTTGAATCAGTGAATCGTAAACTGGAGAGACTCACTTCTGACAAGACCATTTGAATCAATGAATCATTAAATGGAGTCTCAATCTGACCAGGGTTGTGTTTCCCAAACATCTGCATAAGTCACTTCTAAACTCTCTCAGTATGATGCTTTGTTGAAAGCGATGCTTCATCATGCAGATTTTACTTTGAGATACCAGTAAATACTTTTTTCAGTATAGTTATCTTACTGTACCTGTGACTTCAGATCATTAATACTCTATTTGATGTGCAGCAATTTTTAAGAGAAAAGGTGAATGGGTTTTCTGTGTGACTCTGCTGTAAACAAGACCATGTTGTGGAGTTCACATGCTGTTTTGATCACTTTCGAGGAAAGCTTGTTCTTTATGTCATTATAATGGAATCTCTGGAGCATTTTCAAAGGGAAACTTCACTCACAAATGAACATTCTGTCACTATTTTCTCACCCACATGCTGCAATAAATCGTTGGGAATTTATTTCCTCCACAAAGAACATAATTATTCATGGGTGGACAGTTCACTTAAGGACATGGTTTGAGGCACTTATTTATATGCAAATGATCATCTTGTTTCATTTATTGTCAGAATTATGTTAAGTACATTGCATTTACTCCTGTCTAAACAGTACATAAATCAGTATTGAGCCTAATACATGAATGTCATATAAATAATCCAACAGGAAAATAACTATTAGTAAACAAATAAATAAATATAAATAAATAAGTTCGTTTTGTCACTGGCAACTATTTTGAAATAATAAAATATTATATGCATTTATTAAAAAATAAATAAATATATATATATATTACATGATAGTTATACATATTGACATGATAGCGTCACGCAGTTGCTGCAGATTTGTCGGCTGCACATCCATGATGCGAATCTCCCGTTCCACCACATCCCAAAGGTGCTCTATTGGATTGAGATCTGGTGACTGTGGAGGCCTTTTTGAGTACAGTGAACTTATTGTCATGTTCAAGAAACCAGTCTGAGATGATTCGCGCTTTATGACATGGCGTTATCCTGCTTGAAGTAGCCATCAGAAGATGTGTACACTGTGGTCATAAAGGGATTGACATGGTCAGCAACAATACTCAGGTAGGCTGTGGTGTTGACACGATGCTCAATTGGTACTAATGGGCCCAAAGTGTGCCAAGAAAATATCCCCCACACAATTACACCACCGCCATTGATATAAGGCAGGATGGATCCATGCTTTCATGCTGTTGATGCCAAATTCTGACCATACCATCCGAATGTCGCAGCAGAAATTGAGACTCATCAGACCAGGCAATGTTTTTCCAATCTTCTATTGTCCAATTTTGGTGAGCCTGTGTGAATTGTAGCCTCAGTTTCCTGTTCTTAGCTGACAGGAGTGGCACCCGCTGTGGTCTTCTGCTGCTGTAGCCCATCCTTCTCAAGGTTGGGTGTGTTGTGCATTCAGAGATGCTCTTCTGCATACCTCAGTTGTAATGAGTGGTTATTTGAGTTACTGTTGTCTTTCTATTAGCTGGAACCAGTCTGGTCATTCTCCTCTGACCTCTGGCATCAACAAGGCATTTGCACCCACAGAACTGCCGCTCACTGGATATTTTCTTTTTCGGACCATTCTCAGTAAACCCAAGAGATGGTTGTGCGTAAAAATCCCAGTAGATCAGCATTTTCTGAAATACTCAGACCAGCCCGCCTGGCACCAACAACCATGCCACGTTCAAAGTCACTTAAATCACCTTTCTTCCCCATTCTGATGCTCAGTTTAAACTACAGCAGATCGTCTTGACCATGTCTACATGCCTAAATGCATTGAGTTCCTGCCATGTGATTGGCTGATTAGAAATTTGCGTTAATGAGCAGTTGGACAGCTGTACCTAATAAAGTGGCCATTGAGTGCATATTTTAGCATTGTTATTATTATAATATTAATAATGATTTGAAATTAATTAAGTTTTTGTTTCAATTAGTATAATTTTTTGCATTCTTTTTAACTTTAATAATTTTTGCACTTTAGCTTACATGTTTTTCTTAAAATATTTAGCATTAGTTATTTTGTTTTATTTAATAATTAAATATTTTATTTTTAGTTAATATTTCTACATTTTTAAGCATTTCATAAACTATAATTTTAATTTTTTAAATTTTGATTGATGGAAAGGATTATGCATTGTGGGCTTTGAGACTATATATATATGGGTGTTCAAAAAGGAACATTTTGTCTCTGTTCGAGAGAGCACTATAACAGACCACCATACAGTTGATTTTACAGCTGCAGGCGACTCAATATGACTCATTTGTCTCTTAAAAAGGCATTATATTAATCCTAGTTACTTTACTTCAGTAGCCTTTCGGTCTGTTCGGTCACAAAACATCAGTCCAGCCCTGTTGTCGCCAAAGAGTGAATTTCCCAGATGGATTACATTCAGATTTCTGACTTTGAGGACATTCTTACATGACAGGGCTCCAGTTAATGGGTCGTCTGGAGAACGGCTGCATATTTTCAAGTCATGCTTCGTCATTTAAATGTGGCCATTTTCTGATACATAAATATTTAAGTTGTTGTGGTGCCAGTCAGTCCAGGTCATAATCCTAACGCCTTGCTCTCTTCTTGTGCAGACTAGTCAAATAGATTTCAGACCAGTTCGAATGGAAAAATTACGGCCAAAACCATTAGAAGGTAGCAGAAATAATACTTTTGAATGGTTGAAATCATTACCCAGAACAGTGATGCTAACTCTCTTCTCATTTTTTTTGGTCTATAAACTACAAGTAAACATGTTAGCTGTGTGGATGCTACTGTTGGATCACCAATATAAATGTCTCATTTTTAATCAATACTGGTTCTCATTTCGATATCAGCTTATTTGTGAACCAATCATATTCTCCTCTTTACTACTAGTTACGGCACAAAATAAATAATACAAATGAACATCAGAAGGTGTTGAAAAAAACATATACATGCTAGCAACATGCTAAAACATGCTTGCAACAAGCTAGTAACATGCAATAATTTGACAACATGCTAAAAAGTTAGCAGTGTCTCAAAACATGCTAACAATGTATTAAAATATGCTAGCAACATGGTAAAACATGTTAACAACATGTTCAAACAATGTTAAAACAGGACAGCAGTGTACTATAACATGTGGTAAAACATGTTATTAATGTTTTAAAACATGTTAGCCACATT
>CAIGQW010000298.1:9228342-9243282 GCA_903798125.1 Danio choprae | reverse complement strand
CCCCAGATTAATAAAGGGACTAAGCCGAAAAGAAAATGAATGAATAAGTTGTTAAATACAATTTATTTAAATTTTCAGCTAAATACAAACTTAAATTTCCATTAAATGTAAAAGTACATTTCTGTGCATCCCTAAAATTTAGCTTAAAATGAGAATTTTGGCCATTGTCCGGGCTTTAATTAGGCAGAACTTGTTTGTGCTGATTTGATCCGACTCTTTAACTTCATATATATATTCTCAGTTAAAAGACAATGATAGCAGTAGGAAACATGGATCTTGTTTTGTCTCTCCTGATTGCTTTCTCGTGACAAAATCATGCATTTTGTCCTTCCTCTGTCCTGTTTCTGTCTTTCTTTGTTCTGCGCTTCAGTAATCAGTGATGATCGCCTGTGTCCACATTGTTTAATCTGGATGTCACTTGCCGTTGGCTCTGTGGTAATGGATTGAACACTAAAACGTCCCCTAAGCTTTGATGAAAGCCTGGTTTCAGTTTCTCATTAGCATGAGACAAAGCAGGAGATTGTTGAGGCCTAATCTTCTGTTGGACACACTCTATTAATGTGAGCTTTTTAATGTGTTTTCCTACAGCAGAGTCATGTCTCAACAGTAGCTGCATTCGGGCACCTTCATTTTAAAAAGCAATGCTGACATAAATTATATTCCTTCAATAGTCTGAAACTCTATTTAAAAATTATATATAATGCAATGCAAATGCATAAAGAAACAGGGGTCAAATTAAATAAAAATATAAACAAAATACAGAAAATGGCTCATTTTAAATAAGTAGTTTTAACAAGTAGCAAAAATAAATTTTTTTGAGTGTACACTACAGAAAAGGCATGATGTCTTCTGCCCTTATTTGATTTTAAATGGTTTGATCTTCCGTCACAACAATCATAAACTCACACGGTTGCTTTATCTTTTCTTGAATTGTCTGAATTCACATTCCTCCTGTAGTCATCTATGGCAAAAAAAAAAGCAGCCTGACGCGCTTCCATGTGGATCGGCTTTGGTAAAACACTCGGCACATCCTGCGTTGTATGAGAAACATATGAATTACGGGACACGTCATAAAACCCATAAAATCAAAAGCATTCAGCTCTCCCCCTGCAGCTTTTCAGGGACTAACACGTATCCTCAATGCCTGAGCCCAATAAATATCCATCAAATGTATGCAAAGTGTTTAGAGGTTGAAATTCCCTGTGTGAGGGATGCCGATAAAGCCGCTTCGGGCTCCGGCGCTTAACTCCAGACTTTTGAAGGCCAAGGTTGTGGTTAGAGCCGAAAATGTACGGTATGCGCCATGTTGCCATGCTTAAATATGGCACAGCTGTGAATGGAGCTACTTTTGCTTTATTTACCCAACAGCCGGTGATTGGTTGACGCCTCGAGCGGTTCATAGATTTACTGAAGGTGTTATAAAAAAAGCTGGCCCGTTTGATTTGTACTTTTATTAGAATAATTTTATATGTGTTGTGTAATGAAGCCAGGACAACCGAAAGAACCGGGAACACTAGCATTGGAACAGTCAGTCATAACTCAACGAAGACCACATGTCTCGCTCTCAGTCTCCACAGCTGTCAATAGCCGGATTTTCATCCTAACGTGAAGAGAATCTTGTCAAAGTACGAAGGAAATCAAAACTAACCATATGATTTAGTTAGCTTTGTACCCTTTTATGAGATCTCAAATATCTCTCGCGTGTGCCATTTGCGCCTGCTGTTCTTGCGTAACTCCATCAGAGGCCGCTGTCGACTGACTGACTAACTGACTGACTGATCGACTGACCCACCCTCCTCCTTCCCTAAACCCAATCGATAAGTTCATGATTATTTATATAGCGCTTTTACAATGTAGATTGTGTCAAAGCAGCTTAACATAGAAGTTCTAGTAAATTGAAACAGTGTCAGTCCAGTTTTCAGAGTTGAAGTTCAGTTTAGCTCAGTTCAGTGTGGTTTAATTTTCACTGCTGAAAGTCCACACACTGAAGAGCAAATCCATCGATGCGCAGCTCCACAAGTCCCAAACCAAGCAAGCCAGTGGCGACAGTGGCGAGGAACAAACTTCACCAATTGAGGAAAGTGAAGGAAAAAAACCTTGAGAGAAACCAAGTTCAGTTGGGCATGACCCTTGCTCCTCTGGCAAAACTTCCTGTACGGAGCTGCAATCTAAGTGCCGGAGGCTGGAGAACACTGAACGTCCATCATGGAGAAGCTGCATGTGTGAGTAGGTCATCGGCGGGTAATCATGCTGGCCTACGTGATTAATGCGAAGACTCGTCTGTCACTGTGGTCTTTCAGGAATCAGCCTCATGCTCTCCGCTCCTCCATGACTGCCGCAGCATCAGCTCAGGATAGTGTTCGGCAGCCTGATTTTTACCACGTTTTCAGATTTTACCACATTCTCACCCTTTTGATTTTGTCTTACCTGCTTTCTGGAACCGTTCTTCGCCAGACTCGAACCCCGTCAGCGAAGTCAACTTCATTCCACGTCACAAGTCCACTGACGTACGCGGCGAGCCACTGGACAAACTGGTAACAGTGGAAAAGCGTCCATACAGAGAGGTAAGCAGTCAGCTGGTAAGCGCAAAAAGGAACGGTGTCATACCGCCCTGTACCTGCATTCATTTTAAAGACGAAATGCAGCCATACGTACCTCTGGCTACATAATTCACAATCTCCAGAAAGGTATATAGGGCTATGTTTTTTAGAATGAGCCTGTGTTGAAAAAAAATAGTTTGCGTTCTTTTATTGAAATCTGAAAATGCTCTTCCTTTTTTTTCATTTAAATCGTCAGATTAGGTCTGTCTGAGGTAGTGGGCATGGCTAACATACTTAACCACGCCCTTCCAGCTGTCAGTTTTGACAACAAACTGAAATGGTGAGGAGGAGGAGTCTGTTAGGTTGTAAGAACTCTTCTGAACCCCATTTCCTGATCTTTCTGAATGAAACGCCTACTTTACTACATCCAATCAGCTTACAGTAGAAAAAACAAGCCACGCCCACTGTTTTCTCTTTTAATATTCTGTTTCTCTAGGAACTGCGTCAAGATACAAAAAAAATGGTCGCAGCTTCTGATTCATGCGGACTTTAAAAATATTAAATAAATAAATCACAAATTTGAATTAGGTGTGCTTCCGTCAAGTTTTTAGAGTGGTTGACTGTAGTATTGGTAACCTAGCAACCAACAGTAAACAAAGCAAACATAATAGACATAATATTGGTCACTTGTGTGTAATGTTCGCTGCGTCAAAGTTTATTCTGCAAGTGTGTTTCCATCTTCCATTATTCTTATTAACCCTTTTCCAGTCCAAAACCACCTCAAGCAAGCTTTAAACTTTTCGTTCCGAATTAAGGAGATTTTATTTGAAATTTGGCATTTCCATAACTTGCGATATTTCAAAATGTGTTATGTAATTCCAGATATTTTGCAAATGTCATAGTCTGACTCTTTCCGTGCTTGAACAAGGAGACAGAGATTATGCAAATTAGTTTCGTTGATGGTTTTGATTAAGATTGGTAGCAGGCAAAAGGTTTGAAAATATAATGGCTCATTAAAGCGATTCAGAGCCGACTTTCTATTGACGGTGCATTTGAGTCATTTTGGGGCATCAGGTCTTTAAGCCCCTCCCTTGCATACACCAACTATGCTCTGATTGGTCAGCTGGCCAAGTCTGTTTTGATTGGTCTTTCCGTGCTTGAACAAGGAGACAGAGATTATGCAAATTTGTTTCGTTGATGGTTTTGATTAAGATTGATAGCAGGCAAAAGGTTTGAAAATGTAATGGCTCATTAAAGCGATTCAGAGCCGACTTTCTATTGACTTTTAATCATTTGCTCTTTAAAATGAACAACTTTGCAGATAGTTTATATGGACAGATACATTACAAGCTGGATATACGATATTTTTCCCATATGACCTGAACTTTAAGACACCCTTGAACTCAAATGGAGACAATTATTGACCTACGCTGTAAAAAATGCTGGGTTTCACACAATCCATTTGTGTTGGGACAACACGAAGGCATTAAGTTAACTTAGTTTTTACAAATTTAAGTGGATTGAACATAAAACAATTAGGTTGTCCTAAAAAAAACCTCAAGAATTGTGTTGTTTCTGCTCATTTTAAGGAAGTAGTTTGAACAAACAGCAAACATTGTTTTTTGAGTGTACAGTAAGAATACAGAGCTATTAAATGGAGCTCAAATTGAATAAGATGAGAGATGAATTTGAGCTCATATTAATTAGTTGTTTAGGATTTCGACAAATCTAATTAAAATTTTACACTGTTCAGATCACTAAGTGGAAACATAAAATAACGTGGTCTTGTTTTCTTAAGGGGCAGCACAGTGGCGCAGTGGGTAGCACAATCACCTCACAGCAAGAATGTTGCTGGTTCGAGCCTCGGTTGGGTCAGTTGGCATTTCTGTGTGGAGTTTGCATGTTCTCCCCCTGAAAAAGACATGTGGTATAGGTGAATTGGGTAAGCTAAATTGTCCGTAGTGTTTGAGTGTGAATCTGTGTGTATGGATGTTTCCCAGTGATGGGTTGCAGCTGGAAGGGCATCCGCTGTGTAAAACATATGATGGATAAGTTGACGGTTCATTCCACTTTGGCGACCCAGATTAATAAAGGGACTAAGCCGAAAAGAAAATGAATGAATGAATGAATGTTTTCTTAAGAAAGTACTTAAGAAAGTCACTTTCCCTTCAAATTGATCTCAGTTGTGATTTGTTAGCATCTTTTCCCCATTTAATTCTTCTCATTTGAGTCCCTTTTAGTCTTTTTTTATGTGCTTGCCTTGTCTGCAGTTTTTTCTGAGGCCAGACTGTGGTCACTACACACAGCTGCTCTGTGCCTGAGAATAGAGAATCACTGGAGATTTCATAAAAATATATTCTGGTCCTAATTTATTTCTTCCGAGCACATCTGACTCACATAAAGCACTGAGCTAGAGCGAAGGTTGTGCTCTCATCATAAACACCCATTCAAATCATCGTTTGCAACTTCTGGGAAAATTTAACAATGACAGATAAGATAGACAGACTTAAAAAAACAAAATAAAAGTATCTTAGGCTTTCTAAGGCTACATTTATTTAATCCAAAATATGGTAAAAGATTTAACTAAGTGCAAAAAACTGTACTTAGTCTGCAATAAAATAATACATTTTGAGAAACAATTTACAGTTTGGAAAAAAAAAATATATATATATATATATATATATATATATATATATATAAAATAAAATTATTTCTGTAATTTTAGTCTTTGATGTTGGATGTTCCTGTACAAATCATTATTATATATGGAAAAATAAATAAATACAAATGATATATAATAAATAATATATTAATAATTACCTATAAATAAATAATAAATACATCATAATTATATATTCATGTGTGTGTGTGTGTGTGTGTGTGTGTATGAATATATGTTTTTGTTTTTTTTCCTGCAGATTTTAGACTGGTTACAGATTTTTTTTTCACTTAAATACTATTTTTTACTGTATTTTTCAGTGAATAAGTGCAGCTTTAGTAAGCCTAAGTATATTCTGCAACCTACCCTCATTCTGAAAACGTACCCCTATATACATTTCTGGAGAGCGCCAGATACGTCCCAGGAGGTAAGTTTTTTGTTTTTTCAGTTTTTGTTTTCGCGAATCCGCCAGAGGCCGCTGTGTACGCTTTTTGAGATCTAAAATTTCTCTCGCGAGTGCCATTCGTGCCTGCTGTTCTAACGTAAATCTGTCGACTGACTGACTGAATGACTGACTGAATGACTGACTGACTGACCAAATGACTGACCCACCCTCCTTCAATACACCCAACCAATAGTGTTTTCAAAAGCACCGATTGACCATTTGTAAAATGACATGACTAATTTCTAACCTTTATTCTAATCTTTATTATATCTATTGCATTTGCTAATTGTGAATTCTATAAATCTTGACATAAATCTTGTCACACCAAGAACACATTGGCCATGTAATATCAGTTCCTTGTTAAATAATCTTTATGTAATACAGGAATTACCAAACATGTTTATCAGGCCAGACCTCTTTACCCAATCAATGTGTTTCACAAGTTAAATCAAAAGTAATCAAAACTTTTGATAAATTACATTTTTCATCATCTAATCTGTAATCAGCAATAGATTATAATTTCAGAATGGTTGTGTATGTAAAAGGCTCTGGGACGTATACTGTACTGTGCATCTCATTTTAGTGTAATCACGTGGTAACACTTTAGTTTATGTAACAATTTACACCACTTACTACAGGCTTATTACCTGCCCATTATTAAGATATTAACTGTTTATTAGCACTTATAAAGCATGATAATATTTTACATCTCCAAACCTACCCAATACCTAAACCCAACTACTACCTTACTAACTACTAATAAGCAGCTAATTAGTAGTTTATTAAGCTAAAAGTCTTAGTTAATGGTTTGTTAATAGCTTGAATTGTAGTGTCCAGTCTCTGAGATTTGTCCTGGGACACACACTCCTCGTTTTGGACAGGGAGACCTCGAAATCTGGTTCTTATCCAGAAGACATTTCTAAACTGTTATTGTTGGACAAACTGAAAAAGAGAAGAGGAGAGCTGGGGACTCGGGAACGTTTTAGGAGATCAGAGGCTCTGTTCAGACTTACAGTCCACAATGCTTGTTATACTGTGCAGTCAAACCAAAAACTATTCATTCATTCATTCATTCATTTTCCTTCTGCTTAGTCACTATTTCTGAGGTTGCCACAGCGGAATGAACTGCCAACTATTCCAGCATATGTTTTACGCAGCAGATGCCCTTCCAGCCGCAACCCAGTATTGGGAAATACCCCCACACACTCATTCACACACACTCGTTCACGCACACTCATTCGCACATGCACACACACATACACGCACACACACACGCACACACACACACTACGGACAATTTAGCTTATTCAATTCACCTATAGCGCATGTCTTTGGACTGTGGGGGAAACCGGAGCACCCGGAGGAAACCTACGACAACACGGGGAGAACATGCAAACTCCACACAGAAATGCCAACTGACCCAGCCCGGACTCATATCAGCGACCTTCTTGCTATGAGGCGACAGAGCTGACCACTGAGCCACCATGATGCCCTCTGTCCACAGTCATGTTGGAGTGAAATAAACACAACAAGTCTCTTTCTTTTTTATTTTCCTGACGTTAAAATAGGATCCAAATCCTAGGCATGAGTATTAACACGTCTCTTTAGTAACGTGTATAATTATGTCCACAGAACAGGATTTGCAAAGAAACTGGGATTAAAAGATCTGTTCCAACTCTCAGGGATCAGCCGCACCCCAAGAATGAGTTTTGCAAGTTTAAAACGTCTTTAAAACAGGAATGACAGTAAAATGGATGATTCAAAACTGCCGGAATCTGCACAGCTGCATAGTGTCAGAACAACTATAAACAAGAACTCTTCAATCACACAACAGGAGTCCTGGTTTGTGTACGTTAAATCAGGTTTATTTTGTACAGTAGCATAATGGATATCCATACAACAGTGCATATTAACTTTGTGTGTGTGTGTGTGTGTGTGTGTGTGTGTGCATCTGTGTGTGTGTGTGTGTGTGTACTGTGAACTTCATAACAGCATTTGTGTGACTCATCATTGCAGAAAGGCTTAAACTTCACAACAAATACATCAGTAGGCAAACGTCCTGGTTCAATCTTACTGTGGCATTTTTTGACTGATAAACTGTATCTCTGCTTCATCCGTGTCTGTCTCTGTCACTGATTGTCCTGTTTATCTGACGTGACGCAGGCGAAGCAGACATGAATGTCTGAACAGTGGGTGGGCTGAACCAGCTCATTTGCATTTAAAGGCACTGGCTACAAAAAACAGCTACATTTTTTTCCTCTGACCCCAAAATTGACTTTTTCAGCACAGTAAAATAAATGATCTGATGGGTGTTTTGAGCTGAAACTTTACAGACACGTTAAAGACACCAAAGACTTATCTTACATTTTGTAAAAGGGGTAAAATAGGAGCCCTTTAAATAAACAGTTAACCGCCCCCCCCCCCCATTATTCTTTGGACTAAGAATAATACAATATTCTTAGTCCAAAGTTTTGAATGTTAATGCATATCCCTAATATTTCCTTATATACCTCCCTAGATAAGTCTCTGTTTGGATTCTGATGGGAGTTTATGAGCAGCTGTCTCTGAGGTGAATGTGAATTTCTCTCTGTTTCTCCAGGCATTACAGACCTCTTTAGTTTCACCACCCAAACAAACAAAGCGGCAGTGTTTACTCTGTTCCCAAAAACCAACCTAAAATGTCTTGCTGTCAGTTGTTTGGAAGTCAATACAAATTTTGACACAAAAATACTTGAATTTGTTTAAAATCGACTGCTTTTCACTGGCTGCATGTTGGCTTTTGTTTCAAATGGGCTCTGGAGACTGAAGTAAACTGGCAGCTGCTATGGGAAGCAATTACGGGGAAAATTCCTGTAAAATCCGACCTTTATTCAATTAAGGCCGGACTGACCTGTCGTTTTCTGTTTCCGTGATTTAAGAGAGAGACGGAGAAAGGTTATGACACCAGGAAGTTGTGCTTTTGATTCATACCAGGTTTGTTTTACTTTTTACAAGTCCCCATCGATAGTCCAAATCCTGTCAACAAAGCAGTATTCAGTCAACAGCAAAGCAATCTTTTCGAGAGGACTAAAGAATGCTACCATAAGACATTTCAGGTTTTTGAGCTCTAAATGTGGGCTGCACAGTGGCTCAGTCCTGGGTGGGCCAGGTGGCATTTCTGTGTGGAGTTTGCATGTTCTCCCCGTGTTGGCGTGGGTTTCCCCCACAGTCCAAACACATGTGCTATAGGTGAATTGGGTAAACAAAAATTTTGTTTACCCATAGTGTATGAGTGTGTGTGTGAATGCGAGAGTGTATGGGTGTTTTCCAGTATTGGGTTGCAGCTTGAAGGGCATCCGCTTTGTAAAACATATGCCAGAATAGTTGGTGGTTCATTCCGAGGTGGCGACCCCTGATAAATAAGGGGACTAAGCCAATGGGAATGAACAAATGAGTTCTAAATGTAATACAATAATAATGCTCTTATAGGCCTTTATTTTATTCATGGATTCATTTTCCTTCAGCTTAGTCCCTTTATTAATCAGGGGTTGCTACAGCAATTCACCTATAGTGCATATCTTTAGACTTGTGGGGGAAACCGGAGCACCCAGAGGAAAACCACACAAACAAAGGGAGAACATGCAAACTCCACACAGAAATGCCAGCTGACCCAACCGAGGCTCGAACCAGCGACCTCCTTGCTATGATGCGACAGTGCTACCCACTGCGCCACCGCTACGCCCTGTTTATTTTATTTAGAATTATTATTATTTAGTGTGTATGGATGTTTCCCAGAGATGGGTTGCAGCTGGAAGGGCATCCGCTGCGTAAAACATATGCTGGATAAGTTGGCGGTTCATTCCGCTGTGGCGACCCCAGATTAATAAAGGGACTAAGCCGAAATGAAAATGAATGAATATTATTTAGAATGCTTAGAATAGAATAGAATAGAATAGAATAGAATAGAATAGAATAGAATAGAATAGAATAGAATAGAATAGAATGCTTCGGGATTCGGATTCAGATTCTTAACAGGCCTCCGATTTGTTTCATTTTCCATTTGGTTCTCCCAAAATAGTGACACTCTCTCACTGAATATTGCTTTTCCCCAGTTGCATTTCACAAAACTATTTTACTCCTTCCTCTTTTCCTCCACCCTCATTTCTTCCAACGCAACAGAATTGTGAGCCTATTGCTTAGGGAAATACAAAAGTTTTCCAGTTGAACACGAGTGCATTACGATTGCAAATATAAAGGTTTTCTTCCTATTTTTAATTTTTTTTACAACAGCATAAATTCTTAAAGGAACGCTCCAGTTTATTTATATATATATATATATATATATATTTATTTTATTTATTTATTTTTTTTTTAACTGCCCTACATGGTACAAAATTTCTGTAAAATTACAAAATTTCCATATTTTGTGATTCATGCTTTTTTTATTATTATTATTATTATTATTTATGCTTTTGAATCGCATTAGAAGAACTTGATCTTTCTTCGGAAAACTTTTAACCTTAAAAAGTTTGTAATAGTTTAAAGTGGTATATTGTCTGGGGCGGCTGTTTATTAAACAGATATATTTATTAAAATAATATTTTAGTCACAGAACACCTTTAGAAATGGAAAGAAAATACATTTAAATTCATGCAAAATATTGCAAAAGAAATTACAAACTACAACATTTCAACAAAATTGTTTATATTTTTTGTTTCTCTTGATTTTTGCTATTTTTGAAAATTTTATTTAATATTTTTTCCAAACATATACATTTCAGCTACTAATTTTTGAACCATTATTGTAAGTTATTTTGTTAGATTAGCTCCAGATTTGGCTTCAGTACTGACTAAATCTGTGCTTTTGAAAACACTATCCGTTGGGTTTAAGGAAGGGGGAGGGTAGGTCAGGCGATCAGTCAGTCAGCCGACAGCGGCCTCTGGTAGATTTACGCGAGACCAGCAGACGTGAATGGCCCTCGTGAGAGAAATTTGAGATCTCAAAAAGCGTACACAGCGGCCTCTGGTGGATTCGAAAAAAAAAAAATTACCTCTTGGGACGTATTTGGCGCTCTCCAGAAATGTATATAGGAGTATGTATCAATAATGAGCCTGGGTTGATTTTTCAACACCCACTTATCAAAAAAAACGATATTATTTTCTGCATGCATTTCCTAATTTATAGTATAGGTTTTTAAAGCACTTTGTTTTTAAAGCACTTTGCACTTTGTTCCACATTTCTGAGTTTTTCAAGTGTTTATGACATGTTATGAATACTGCAGCTGAATTGTGTCTCCTCTAGCACTCATTCAGATGCAGGCGATATCTTCTGGATCTGTTCTGCTCTCTTGTTTTTGTGTGTTTACAGTCCGAAGCTGTTCAGCCATCTTGAGAAACCTTTAAAGGGGACCTATTATGCTCTTTTTAACAAGATGTAAAATAAGTCTCTGATGTTCCTAGAGTGTGTGTGTGTGTGTGTGTGTGTGTGTGTGTGTGTGTGTGTGTGTGAAGTTTCAGCTCACAATACCACACAAATATGTATTTATAACTCTTTGAAACTGACCCTTTTAGGCTTTGATTCAAAATGTGCCGGTTTGGGTGACTGTCGCTTTAAATTCAAATGAGTTTGTGCTCTTTTTCAAAAGAGGGCGGAGTTATAAATGCCTGTGTGTCAGCATAGTGGCAGATTCAATACAGGACTAATGTTATCTCTTCGAAAAACTAATGGCGGACGGCTGCTTCTCACTCAGGGCTGTTAATGCGGATGATTGAGAGACTGTCACTAATGGGTGGGGCTTTCCCCCTTTGATGACACGTACAAAGGGAGAATGTCAGTCAAAGTGTTTCTCCAGACTGTTTTCATGAAGTGTGATTATAAAAAATAGAATTGATTAATTTTTACCATTAGAAGCTGCTTATATTCACACACTGCTGCCACACATCTGTGTTTAAACCCCTTATAGAAGTGATTTTTGCATAATAGGTCCCCTTTAAATCCAAACATCTGGGTGTGAAGAGATGATGTGAACTGTGGATGATATCAACAGAGCCGATTTTACCTTTAATCAGTATGTTCAGTCACAGAAATGCACATAAACAGAGTCACGCCGCCATACGCATACACACCGATGAACATGCAAACACATGGATGCGATCGCTAACAAACACACTTCAGATGTCATAATCACTTTGCGCTAATGCAGTTCATCAGCCGGTGTTTATGTAACGATTAGATTGAGATTGATAGATTTAGAAAGCAGGGTGTTGTTGTATGAAGCAAGAAGGAGGTCTGGTGTTTCTCAAGTATATGACCGCATCTATAACGCTGTCAAACAATCACCATTTTTTTTTCAACGATGTCTGGCACAGATTTTGTTTGCAGAACACACTGCAAACCAAAATGCTTTTCTTGCTTAGAGTTTTTGTCTTGTTTCTTGTCCAAATATCTAAAAAGTCTAAAATCAAGAAGCGATTTCTAGACAAGCAATAAATATTGTCTTGTTTTCAGTCAGAATTAAGTGAGTTTTCCCTAAAACAAGCTAAATAATCTGCCAATGGGGTAAGCAAAGTAGTCTTGTATTTGCTTTGAAATAAGTCTATTTTGCTTACTCCACTGGCAGATTATTTTGCTTGTTTTAAGCAAAAACTCACTTATTTTTGTCATATTGTTTCTGAAAGCAAGAACATTGTCTAGAAAATGCTTCTTGATTTCAGGATTCTTGACTAAAAATATTAAGTTAAGCTTTGTATTACTCAAAAATAGTTGAAACCCGATTAACTTATTAACATAAGTAAAAGTAACAAAAAAGAATTTTTGGTCATGTTTTACAGCGTGGGCTTGTTTTCTCAAGATCTGGCAACATGTACGAGTCAAAGCTTCTGACTTTTTTTTTCTGTGATTTTAAGTGCATTTAAGTGGACTTTAATTGAACTTGTTAAGCTGCTTTGACACAATCTACATTGTAAAAAGCGCTATATAAATAAACTTGAATTGAATTGAATTGAATTTCATATTTTATGCTTGTTTACATACCACCAAGCATCATTGCTTAACAAACTTTACTAAATCACTGGGGATTATTAAAGTAAACACAACCTGGCATGTTTATTTGTTAATATCTCAGTCAGTTTGGGCAACTCTTGTTCTTCTGTCATACAATTAATGTGTGGGGTTCCGCAGGGCTCGATACTGGGTCCTGTTTTCTTTTCCCTTTATTCACTTCCGTCTGGAAAATTTTTTGAAAAGCATGGCATAAATTACCATCTGTATGCTGATGATTCTCAAATCTACTTCCCCATAAAATCTGGGCATAAATCCTCCCTTCAGGCGTTGTTTCATTGTATGGCTGATGTCAAGTGTTTGTTAGCGAGTAACTTTCTCCAACTAAATGAATGAAGTGTTTTTGGTAAAAAAGCTTCGGATTCTAATGACAATATGTCATTGCTTCCTGGAAAAATACATTGCTCTGTAAAAAGTCTTGCTGTTATTTTTGACGCTGAGCTTAAATTTGATTGCCGGTTGTCAAAAATAGTTTTATTTTTATTTCTATTTTAGATCGACAGTATTGCCAATTTGAAGTCTGTCCTCTCTTTCAGTGACATGAAGAAGGTTGTTCATGCTTTCATCTCTTCTCGTCTGGATTATTGTAACATATTGTATCTGGGTGTGAGTCAGGCCTCTCTCTCTTGGTCCAGAACACATTACACCTGTACTGGTTTCCCTACACTGGTTACCAATCCAGTTTAGAATTCAGTACAAAGTACTGTTATATGTCTAAATCCCTCTATGGCTTGGCCCCTGAGTAGATTTCAGTATACATCCATACATACATGAGCTAATTAGTATACATCGACCCGTGAGATCTCTTCGCTCTAATGATCGACTTTATCGGACAGTTCCGCGATCACGCTTGAAATGTCGAGGTGATCGAGCTTTTTCAGTAGCAGCTCCAGACTTGGGAAAGATCTTCCACTCTCCTTAAGAACATCTCCTACTTTGGAGTCATTTCAGAGGTCACTTAAAACACACTTATTTTCTTTAGCTTTTAATCATGTGTTGTGAGTTGTGTATTTTGGCTCCTTGCTTGTTTGCATGTATTTTGTGTTTTTATGTACAGCACTTTGGTACCCACTGATGTTGGTTGAAATAATGAAATACTTTCGATCATTCGTTCATTCGTTCATTTTCCTTCAGCTTAGTCCCTTATTTATCAGGGGTCGCCACAGTGGAATGAACCGCCAACTATTCCATTATATGTTTTATGCAGTGGATACCCCTCCAACCGCAACCCAGTACTGGGAAACACCCATACACTCTCACATTCACACACACTCATACACTACGGCCAATTTAGCCGGTGGCTCAGTGGTTAACGACAGTGGTAACCACTGAGCCACCGTGCCGCCCCACTTTCACTTTCGATCATACGATCAGCTATTTAAAGTCTTTAAAATATAAAATCCTAAAGATTAATTGCAGACATTGTCTTTACCTACTAGAATATTTCAACCCAGTTTTGCCACAACAGCAATTTTTCTTGGCCTAGCAGCATAAAAGCGCTGACAAATCTGACACCACAGATGATGTAAATGGGAAATCCAGCTATCCTCTGTGAATAAAAACAAAAACATCCTCATACTGAAGCCTCTTTAACCTCTGATAATCAATATTACATTGTTATAATTGCCGTCCAAAATAAAGCAGAACCGCAGTCCAAGCCATCCATCTTTCTTGACTTCTTAGCAGGGATGTGTTGCCGCTTGTTATTTGTGGCTCGCCCAAGGAAAATACAAAGCTCTTTGTTGCATTAAAAGTCAATTTGTGTTCAAGCGTGCATGAGCGAATCGAATTGAAAAGTCCAACAGCATTAAAGCTGAACCAGAAGTCAGCCTGAATGAAACATATGACAGAAAACGCAGTGTGAACAGCTGCATCAAATACTGTACATTAACATTATAATCTGAGCAGGGGTTCCTTCTTCATACAGTGGGGGAAAAGTATTGAACACGTCATGTTTTTTCCTGTGAATAAGATTTCTGAAGGAGCTGTTGACATGGGATTGAACCAGAATTTTGGTAAAAACTCAAACAATACAAACATAAAAATAAAACAAAACAATTTTTGGTGAAGGCAGCTTAAAGACGCGAATGAAGTCACATGCATTGCAACAGAGTGTAGAAACTTTGATGGTTCTTTGGGTCTATCAAATCTTTATTTTGTATTCTCTATTGGGTTCAAATCAGGTGACTGGCTGGGCCATTCTACAGCTTGGTTTTCTTTCTCTGAAAGCATTTGAGAGTTTCCTTGGCTGTGTTTTG
>CAIGQW010000298.1:9190093-9202685 GCA_903798125.1 Danio choprae | reverse complement strand
GTTGTGACAAGGCTGGACACTGAGTGGAGCTGGGTGACTGGTTTTATGGAGCAGAGGAAATGACGTGCAGATGCGGGGCTAATTAGAAAACCGTTGACGGGGATCGGCATGATTGTGATGATTGGAAGTGGGGAGAACCTGGCCTGGCTGTCACAAACAAATATTTCTATGTTGCTTTAACTTATTTTAATAAGTTAATCAGGTTTCAACTACATTTTTTAAGTTATATAAAGTTTAACCTAATATTTTTAGTCAGTTTGATTAATGTAACAGTTTGATTGCTTAAAACAATAATCATTGTGAAAAGCGCTATACAAATAAACTTGAATGTTAGTTGAGATGACAAGAAAAGTCCATTTTATTCAACAAAATAAATCGAAGGCAGCGAGAATTTATTTTCCTTTTTGGACTGAAAGTTTGAATGACAGCGAAGTGTTTTTGGAGCTTTAAACTGCAGATTGCATTATCGCCGCAGGCTGGAGCGTTTATGATTCTCTGAAACTCGACTCCCCCCTCCTTTTTTTCCCAACCTCTCTCACTATCGCACACAGACAAACAGCTATATATCCTCGTCTGGAATATTCTTCATTGGTCTGATGAGAATAAAACCGACATGATCCGTAGAGAGTCAGAGGTCATTGTCTCACGCAGGGAGAAATCCAAACAACAGCTCTGTTAGAAAGAGGGGGAATCAGAGGACATGTGCTCCGGGCCCACAGAAAACACAGCTAGCATCTGTAGATGTCCTGTTTACAGTGCTGACAGATCGGTTTTCTGAAAACATGATTTCATTCATTTTCCTTCGGCTTAGTCTCTATTTCAGAGGTCGCTACATCGGAATGAACTGCCAACTATTCTAGTATATGTTTTACGCAGCAGATGCCCTTCCGGCTACCCAGTACTGGCAAACACCCATAAACTACGTCCAATTTAATGAATCCAATTCACTTATAAAGCATGTCTTTGGACTGTGGGGGAAATCAGAGCACCCGGAGGAAACCTTTTTTCAAACCTTTATGAGTTTCTATTCTCTGTTGAACACAAAAGAAGTGATTTCTTAAAATGCTGCAAACCAGTAATCATTGACTTCCATATGTGTTTTTTCTACTATGGAAGTCAATGGTTACCGGTTTTTGGCTTTCTTCAAAATATCTTCTTTTGTGTTCAGGGGAAGAAAGAAACACATCAAGGTTTTGAACCAATAGAAGGAGAGTAAATATGGAGTGAATTTTCATTTTTGGGTGAACTGTCCCTTTAACTCGAGAAAAATTAATTTTCTTCAATCAAATGAATTATAGTTAGGGCACTAAAAGTCTGGTAATTACAGAAAAGCAACAAAATTGTCTTAGTATACATACTAAATATCTGTAAAATATCAATATCTCTTTTTCGGCCAAAAACAAACCATTTATCTTTGCGCTGCAGCATTGGAAAATGCGAGAAGGACAGTCAAGTAAACATGTTGTAATACAATATGTACTTTTGGAAAGGAACACAATACAAGTGCACAATACCTTTCTTGCATTATTGTGGTGGTGTCAAACCTCAGCAATTGAATTTTGCATGGTAATACTGTTCAGATATCATTAAAGTGCCCCTATTAGGCATTTTAAAGTATTAACTTTCATACACTCTGCAATGTAGCTGTTTATAAATGCAAAATGCCTGCAAAGTTTTAAGGATCATGATAAAAGTGCGTGATAAGCTCTTAATTTTTAACTGCTAAAAGGAGTTGTCAGTGTAACACTCAATGCGGGACATGAAGGAACAGGAACACGGGATTAACAATAAGAGGGTGGAAGAGAGGGACCATGGAGGAGGAGTGGCTGCCGACTCCAGGGGGCCGACCGAGGGAGGGGGCTGCTGATGGCGGTGGAACCCAAGGAGGCCGTAGGGTGAAGGTGACGCCGAGGTCCCTGAGGGCCGGGGTGAAGCAGGCGGCTCACCTGAGCAAGGCGACGGCGGGGTTCCGGAAGCCCGCTGCAGAGCCAGAGCAACAGAGGACCAAGGCGTAGCTGGAGGGAAGGAGGAGCTCAACGCAGCCGGTAGGATGGTGCGACGAGGTGCAGCCGGAGGAGTGGAGTCCAGAGGCGAAGGAAGGGCAACGACTGACCAAGGTGGAGCCGGAGGGACGAGGGAGCCTGGCGGAGCTAGTGGGCAGACAGCCCACGACGGAGACGAGGGAGGAGTGAGCCAACGCGGAGCCCTAAGGTCGAAGGGCCGAGGTGGAGTCCACAGCTCGGAGGTTGGAGGAGCTGACGCTGGGCGACGCTGACGCTGGCAGGCAGCTGACGCTGGCAGGCAGCACCCACAAGCGAGCTCCATTTCCGGAGCTTGAGGGCGAGCTGGGGGGCTGGCTGACTGCAGCAGTGCTGGAGCTGGCTGACTGGCTGCAGTTCTGGGGGACCGTGGGAAGCTACTCACAACTCTGGAGCTGGGGTTTTTATCAGGAACAGGATTTGAAAGACTGTCAAGAAACAGTTGACTAGAAGGATATTTCCTGTGCAGAAACAGCTGAAGGTTAAAATAGCCCCAGAAGTCAATGAGTAACTTCCCAGTGTCCAGCCGCTGTCCATCTGTAGAGGGGGGGTGGGCGGGACTCTCGCTGACCTCGCGGACATCCGCCAGGACTCCCCCTTTTGGCGGTGTTGCCAGCTCACACACCTGGTCAGACGGTGGATCGAGCTCCTCCATCTCGGCGCATCTCTGCTCTGTCGCTCTAGGTGGCGATGGTTCGTGCACCGGGGGTGGCTCTCCGTCTGCGGTGGGCTCTGGCAAGCGCTCCCTGCAGATGGGTGGTGATTGGCTGGTCACTGGGTTGGGAGTGGCACTGACGAGGTCGTCCTCCATGAAGGCGGTGAAATGGCGATCCATTTCTCGCCAGTGTCCACTCCACATATGCAACGATATTGCCCCGAGGACCATCTTCGGACGATAGTGCTCTGCGAGCGGTGTTGAAGGACATGCAGAGCATGTTGCCCGGATAGCAGTTAACAGTCGCTAAAATATGGTCCTCAGGGCTGCTTTCTCCCTGCTCCAGCAGGAGGTGAAGAATCTCGGGATGGTGGATGGGGTCCATGAAAACACGGGGGTGAAAAGAAAACACTGAGGGGCAAAAGACTATATAAAAAAAAAACGGGAGAAAACACGCTGCTATTTTTGGTCCGGTATTCTGTAACACTCAATGCGGGACATGAAGGAACAGGAACACGGGATTAACAATAAGACAGATTTATTTAAACAAACACTTACAAGATACAAGCACTGGATGAGACAGGACACGCAGACAGGACATCGACGCAGAAACAATACAATACCGGACAATGAAGGACACAAACAGAGGGGTATAAGTACAAGGGGAGATGACTAAACTAATGAGACACGGGATGAACACAGGTGAAACTAATGAACACTGAAGACGGCGGGAAACAGAACAAAGGCATCACCAGATGACAACAAAAGCACATGTACACAACAGAACACTGACAGTCAGGAATTCCAGTTCCATTTCTGTAGTCAGTCTATTGTAGATCGATAACACATCTGCATAATGCATTCCTATCCTCTTCATCGGCTTTCTATTTTCTTTTAAAATGGACCTGTTATACCCGTTTTTACAAGATGTAAAATAAGTCTCTGATGTCCTGAGTGTGTATGTGAAGTTTCAGCTCAAAATACCACACAATTAATGTTTTATAACTCTTTGAAACTGACCCTTTTAGGCTTTGATCAACAACAAGACTAACATCCTATGCTAATGAGGAAAAGATCGTCACTAATAGGTGGGGCTTTCCCCCTCTGATGACACGTACAAAGGGAGAATGTCAATCAAAGTGTTTCTGCAAGTTTTCATCAAGTGTGATTATGAGAAAATTAATTAATTGATTTTTACCATTAGAAGCTGGTTGTATTCACAAGCTGTTGCCACACAACTGTGTTTAAACCCCTCATAAAAGTGAATTTTGCATAATAGGTCCCCTTTTATATATTTTTTTATATTATTATGAAAGAATATTTTTCTTTCTGATTTGGTCTTTTGTCCACACTGAGACAGCATATTTAGACAATTTGTTTAGACGATACATTTTAAAATGCTATTTTCATATAGCAACAGAACAGAAGCTTGTGTAAATGATGATGCATTTTAGTCATGTCACCAATTCAGCTAAAATGGTGGACAACATTGTACATTAATTGTTTTTTGTTTTGACAGCACTGTTAAAGATTAATGTCAGTTTGTACATCTCAGTTTTTATTCTGACTAGTTTTTGCAACTTTTAAAGAGATATAGTTCACCCAAAAATGAGCACCCTGTGTTCAAAAGAAGAAAGAAGTTCATAAAGGTTTGAAACAAGTAAAGGGTGAGTAAATGATGATGGAATTTTCATTTTGGGGTAAATTAGGTCAATTTAAGGCCCAATATACTTCAATAAAAATCAAAGAGCGAACTTAAATGAATTGTGTTTTGACAGCATTGTTAAAGATTAATGTTATTCTGACTAGTTTTTGCAACTTTTAAAGTGATATTCATTCATTCATTCATTCATTCATTCATTCATTTTCTTTTCGGCTTAGTCTCTTTATTAATCTGGGGTCGCCACAGCAGAATGAACCGCCAACTTATCCAGCATATGTTTTACGCAGCGGACGCCCTTCCAGCTGCAACCCATCACTGGGAAACATCCATACACACTCATTCACACACACTACGGACAATTTAGCTTACCCAATTCACCTATACCGCATGTCTTTGGACTTGTGGGGGAAACCAGCGCACCCGGAGGAAACCCACGCAAACACGGAGAGAACATGCAAACTCCACACAGAAATGCCAACTGACCCAGCCGAGGCTCGAACCAGCGACCTTCTTTCTGTGAGGCGATTGTGCTACCCACTGCACCACCGCATTGCCTTTTAAAGTGATATAATTCACCCAAAAATGAAAATTTACTCAAAATTTACTCGCCCTTGCGTATTTCCAAACCTTTAGGGGTTTCTTTATTCTGTTGAACACATAATAAGATATTTTGAAGAAAGCTGAAAATCTGTAACCATTGACTTCCATAGAACAAACAAATAACATGGAAGTCAATGGTTACAGGTTTCCAACATTTTTCAAAATATCTTCTTTTGTGTTCAACAGAAGAAAGCAGCCATAAAGGTTCGAAACAAGTAAAGGGTGAGTATATGATGATGGAATTTTCATTTTGGGGTAAAAAAAGGCCCAATATACTTCAATAAAAATTAAAGAACGAATTGAAATGAAGTAATTTCGAACTAAATCCATGCAGCAGAAATTAAGTTCATTTTGAGTTTGTTTCAGCAGTTCAAAACATCTCTCCAAAGCAAACTTAACACCTTTGAGCTACCATTGGTTTGTGTCACTTGTGCAATTGGTGGGTGTGTTCTGAAACTCCGTCTTCTTTGACATGCGATTCATTGTACGTATCTCATACAGTATGTCACACAGCAACAACATCCAAAGCAACACTAAGTTTGCCACAAATTTATCAGTTCACTATAGTTAATACTAGATTATGCTGTAGCATGTAATAGCAAATTCATTCATTCATTTTCTTTTCGGCTTAGTCCCTTTAATAATCTGGGGTCGCCACAGCGGAATGAACCGCCAACTTATCCAGCATATGTTTTATGCAGCGGATGCCCTTCCAAACATCCATACACACTCATTCACACTCATACACTACGGACAATTTAGCTTACCCAATTCACCTGTACCGCATGTCTTTGGACTTGTGGGGGAAACCGGAGCACCCGGAGGAAACCCACGCAAACACGGGGAGAACATGCAAACTCCACACAGAAATGCCAACTGACCCAGCTGAGGCTCAAACCAGCGACCTTCTTGCTGTGAGGCGATCGTGCTACTCACTGCACCACTAGCAGCCCGTATTAGCAAAGTGTTGTAAATAATACATTTTGCTAAAGTATGGTTCAAACACACTAAGCATTGTTATGTGAATGCATTATAAGCCTAATAAAGTGGTTTATGTGGAGAAAAAAACGTGTTTTGGTGATTTATAAATTATTTAATGAAAGGAAAGAATATAAAAGCTGAAAAATTTGGAAGTTTAGTCTAGCCATTTTAAGTTATTCATTCATTTCGGCTTAGTCCCTTTATTAATCTGGGGTCGCCACAGCGGAATGAACCGCCAACTTATCCAGCATATGTTTTACGCAGCGGATGCCCTTCCAGCTGCAACCCATCTCTGGGAAACATCCATACACACCCATTCACACTCATACACTACGGACAATTTAGCCTACCCAATTCACCTGTACCGCATGTCTTTGGACTTGTGGGGGAAACCGGAGCACCCGGAGGAAACCCACGCCAACACAGGGAGAACATGCAAACTCCACACAGAAACGCCAACTGACCCAGCCGAGGCTCGAACCAGCGATCAGCGACCTTCTTGCTGTGAGGCGAACGTGCTACCCACTGCGCCACTGTGAGGCCCATTTTAAGTTATCTGTACTTAAATATTTAAGTTAATTCAATGGAGAGACCACATTTGGTCAACTCATTTAACTGAGTTGTCGATTTCCCATTACTCAAATAAATTGAGGCAACGAGTTTACTCAATCAGACGAGTTCAATCAACTTATTAGGGTTTTCAGATTTTGGGGGGGTTTATTTGTAGTAAAACATTAAAAACAATACAGAATTAATTTTTGCCATAATCCAAATGCCAAGAACAATCCTCAAAATATACACACCATACTGTAGCTAAATTAATGCTATAAATGATGGCAAACTCTAAATTGTTTGTAACAATGCATTATTGTTAGTATTATTATAGGAAAAATACACATTAGGAGAATGTATTAAGTTAATTTATGTTCTTAACTTAATGTCCATACGTTTTTAATGTCCACAGGGCCAAAAAGAAGTCATAAATGAAGAGCCCCAATACATTTCTGCACTGTAATTCTCCAGAGGAATGAACAAAGTACGAATTTCATTATACTTGTACACATGACAATAAAGCTCTTGAACTTGATATTGGAGAATCTGAACCCAGTGACACAAGCTCATGACATCTGGATGAAACCCGGAGAAAGTTCTAGGCTGTGAGTGCAAAAACTAGTCCTGTAAACCCATCAATCAAGCATCTCTGATTCGGCATGCGCTATCTTTGCCAGTATACTTCAACAATATGCATTTGGGCCTTCTAACCTCTACAGATGGCTTTGATAGAAATCAATTTATCGTCTGTTGTAGCATTGCTAAGCAGCTGAAGTATTTTTCCACGGCTCGTTCAGGATGCAGTGTGTCATTTTTGTCACAAGGAGGCGCTCCAGATTGAACAAAAACACGGTGGGAATGTTTCAATTCTCTCAAAATAGAAGTGCTAGTTCATCGTTTCGTTTTGTTTTTTCTTGAGAAGGCCTCGCTTAGCGTAAGGAACTGCATACAAATGGTACAAATCAGTGAGTAAAAACAGACCGTCAGGTTAATTAGCATGTCACATGATTAGCTTGAGGCTAGGTCAGTGTGCAAACGGTTCAAGATAGTAGAGCTAGCCTTTGTTGGCTTTGTCTCAAGTCATGAAAACGTTTTCAGTCACATAAAAAATACTATAGTAAATACTGTAGTGTACAAAAGTACCTGAATTAAACTGCTGTGGTAACACAACAACAGTAATATAAACAAATGATACCACATTACACACTGTAGTAAAACCTAAAATATACTACATTATTTATTACAGTTTATCTGCTCATTATAGTTAGAGTAATACTGGTGTAGCTAACAAATAGTTGTAAATACTTTAATAATACACTTTACTATTGTATGGTTAAAAAATACTATAATATTACCTATACAGTTATATGTTTGTTTTCATATGGGGTACATTAACTAATGATGGGCATTGCATATGTTACAGTAGGCAATATATATATATATATATATATTTATATATATATATATATACAACTGTTCATTGTCATGTTCTTTATAATGGAGGAATGGAAATGTTCTTCATGCTATGAAAGAAAACAGATTGTTTCCTCTAAAATTTCTTCTAAACCTGAAGTTCCATATACAAATACTATAGTAATAGTTCTACTACAGTGTACATACTATAAAAATTGTACTATAAAAACTATATGTTTTTAAATAATACTATAGATAAAAATTAATTAGGGCGACACGGTGGCTCAGTGGTTAGCACTGTCGCCTCACAGCAAGGAGGTTGCTGGTTCGAGTTTCCGTCTGGGTCAGTTGACGTTTCTGTGTGGAGTTTGCATGTTCTCTTCGTGTTGGCGTGGGTTTCCTCCGGGTGTTCCAGTTTCCCCCACAGTCCAAAGACCTGCGCTTTAGGTGAATTGAATAAACTAGTGTATGTGTGTGAATGAGGGTGTATGTACTGGGTTACAGCTGGAAGGGCATCCGCTGCGTAAAACATATGATGGATAAGTTGGTGATTCATTCCGCTGTGGCAACCCCCAATGAATAAAGAGACTAAGCCGAGGGAAAATGAATGAATATAAATGTATTACCCAATATTATACTTCAATACATCCCAGTTTACTGTAGTAAAAACTAAAGTATGCTACAGTTCATCAGTTCACTGTAGTTAATACTACAGTATGCGGTAGCATTAATTAACAAAATGTTGTAATTACTATAATATATACAGTATAATACACTTTACTGCATGGTTCAAAAACAGTATTTACTATAAGTAACTGGAGTGTTACCAACTTCTTACCATTACCAACTTTTCTTTTGTGTTTATAATTTTCCTACTCATTTTTTCCCTCACAATTTTTCAAATCACTTTCAATAAAAAAATCAGGGCACACTGACCCAACAATCTTAATCTCAACAGTGGGGAGGGCGCTCTCTCTCTCACCCGGGCGTATGTGTTACAGTACAATACTCATAAACCCAAGGGCTGTAACTACCCTAGACTGTTGAGCACATGGCTATTAAGCGTTTAATCAGATTAAGGGAGATGGGTTAATATCCCTCTCATGGAGTGCTAAATATAGTATATTCAAAGTGCCGCTTAACGAGAGGATAACGTTAGCCCTGCCCAGACCCTTACGGTAACACGCCCTCAGACCCAATTTCTCATCCAGTCAGACCTGGAGGCCAAGCTACTGTAAGCTAGCTCACGTACGTCAGAGAAGCTTCAGTTGCCGTGGGTGTTCGATAAGTTCGCATCCATTGCTACGTAGCTATTATATTATATATACGTAGCACGATATTGGAAAAAACTGACATTGCAATATTTTTGCTTGTTTCTTTGACAAGTTGACTCTATTTGAAAAGAATTCACAATTTTGCCTTGATTGGGATGATTTTTATTTCAAAATGTACAAAATTATAAAACAAATATACAAAATAAAGTAAATTAAAGGTGATTAAATTACAGAAATCACTTTTATAAGGGGTTTAAACATAGTTGTGTGGCAACAGTGTGTTAATTTTGCCAATCTCTAATGGTAAAAATGAATTAATTCTATTTTCTTTAATCACACTTGATAAAAACAGTCTGCAGAAACACTTTGATTGACATTGTTCCTTTGTACGTGTCATCAGAGGGGGAAAGCCCTCATTAGCATAGACAGCCCTAAGTGAGAAGCAGCCATCCACCATTAGCATTTTCACCAATCGGCAACATCCCGATCTCCCTCGTGAAGCTAATATGGAAGTAACTGAAACTGCAACTCATTGAAATTCCACTAGGCCTGGCTCCATAATAGAGCAGATTTCTGTTGACCCCACTGTTAAAATGGCCAACTTTACAGCAGAAAAAACGTGTTTTTAGCCTGGTACAAAAAAACATTTTGGTGTATATAGCTAATATTACACTTCATGACATCTGTGAGGGGGGTGAATTTTTTTTTACAACTCATCTGTTTCATTTATATTAAGTCTGCATAATTAAGGGCGTGGCCACTTGAGTGACAGCTCAGGTCTCGCTGGTTACCTGTCATGTCACCTCAGCTGATTCTGGCTGATTAGCCACTGAACTCGGCATATACATCATATTTTTGTTTTGTTTTATGTGGCTTTACACAGTCAGTTGCCTTTTGGGATTATTTCTTACAATTATCAGATAATATGGCATGCTGTGCACGTAACTGTGCTCACAAACCATTCAAGTGGCCTCCATTTCCCAGGTGAGCGAAATTCTTATATACTTTTATCCATAAATGCATTTGTTTTATTAAAGATCATTTATATTTTTCTTTAAAACTTGAATGCACTCCAGAATCTGACAGATTGATTAGCTGTAGGCTATAAAACAGTCATCTGAAATGTTGTCATACAGTGTTATGCCTGGATTTCATAAATAGCCCAGCATTTACTAACACAGACTATATTTGTAGTATTTGGAAGTAATTTGCACTTTCCTCCTGTAGAAAAACGTCATAAGAACAATGCTTAGTGGCTCAATGTATTACAACAGTTTTTAAAAGTCCAAACACTTTATTGATGTAGTACACAAACAAGTCGCAGGTAATGAAGAATTAAGCGTTTCTCCCAAAGAAAAGCCAGTCTAAGCAACATGCTAGCAGGCATCTGTAGCTCCGCTCACGCTCTCCCTCTTTGCTCTTTTTTGGTTACGATGATGCACGGACAAAATGATGACGGTTGGACAGACCCAATGATAATTATAACAGTATTGAGGTACAGAAATTCAATAATCAAATGTAAAACAACACGGTATAGTTTTCATTGTATAAATAATTAAACGCAATTAATCTTTTTTAAAGTGGCAAACTTTATAATTTTTGTGTCCAAATGGTTTACATTCACTTGAAATTCAGGGTTCATACACATTTTCATTCATTCTTTTTCCTTCGACTTAGTCCCTTTACTTATCAGGGGTCGCCACAGCAGAATGAACCACCAACTATTCCGGTGCATGTTTCATGCAGCGAATGCCCTTCCAGCCGCAACCCAGTACTAGGAAACACCCTTACACACTCATTCACACACACACACACACACACACACACACACACACACACACACACACTCATACACTACGTCCAATTTAGTTTATTCAATTCATCTATACCGCATGTCATTGGACTACGGGGGAAACCAGAGCACCCGGAGGAAACCCACACCAACACAGGGAGAACATGCAAACGGCACACAAAAATGCCAACTGGCCCAGCCAGGACTCGAACCAGCGACCTTTTTGCTATGAGGTGACCACTGAGCCACCGTGCCGCCTTATACACATTTTTACTTCTTTAACTTTTCCATGACTTTTCCAAAACATTCAGGTAAATATTCATGACCTAATGTTTCATGTAATGTCATGCACGTGTTAAATAAGGATTTTTTTTATTATTACAGCATATCAAAAAATATGTGACAATCTATGTAGTTTGTTTATTTTTATATCTGTAAAATAGTTTGTAGAAAATATCTTGCCGTCTGTATGAAACTATTTTAGAAATGTTGGCTTGTGTTTTCATAAGACTTCAATTTCCATGACTTTCCAAAACATTTTGGTTTTGTTTGATTTTTCCAAAACTTTTTCAGGCCTGGAAAATGACTTAAACTCCATGACTTTTCCCTGGAAAACCCCTGAAAATTGCAATATCGATGATGAATTAATTATTCATTATTAACATTATTGTTCTGTCTTATGTAAAAGTACTTGTGTAGTCTGTCTTAGGTTATGTGTATAGTTTTAAGTATTTATAGTATATGTTAGTTCGATTATCAGTCCAGTATGTTAGTTATGTCTAGGTTTAAAATAGCTCTTATGTTCAGTGTTGTGTTCATATTTATGATTGTTTATTTATTTAGCACTGTGGACCTGTGAGACACGACATTTCATTACACTTTATGTCCACACATGTAGCGGAATGACAATAAAGCTCAACTTGACTTGACTTGAAAGGATATATTGTGCAGCCCTAACTTGAAGGCAGAAACTATGATCAAATTCATGGTTTACGTTTGCACAAGTTTTCAACCCCATGACCTTATGGTTGGTTGCGCCATCGACCATTTTACCGAGTTACAGGAACTCAACAGGGAGCAACATTTGTTTGACAATTGACTCATCCTCAAGCTTTTTGAGCAAGAAGCACATTTTGCTGTGTGAGAGTGCAGAAATACACTCACCGGCCACTTTATTAGGTACACCTTACTAGTACCGGGTTGGACCACATTTTGCCTTCAGAACTGCCTTAATCCTTCATGGCATAGATTCAACAAGGTACTGGAAATATTCCTCAGTGATTTTGGTCCATATTGACATGATAGCATCACGCAGTTGCTGCAGATTTGTCGGCTGCACATCCATGATGCGAATCTCACGTTCCACCACATCCCAAAGGTGCTCTATTGAATTGAGACCTGCCCATTCTCCTCTGACCTCTTGTGTCAACAAGGCATTGCCGCTCACACACAGAACTGCCGCTCACTGGATATTTTCTCTTTTTCAGACCATTCTCTGTAAGAGATGGTTGTGCGTGAAAATCCCAGATAAGCAGTTTCAAATCAGCAGAGGCACTGTTGCCTCACAGCAAGAAGGTTGCTGGTTCGAGTCCAGGCTGAGTCAGTTGGCATTTCTGTGTGGAG
>CAIGQW010000298.1:9152385-9170435 GCA_903798125.1 Danio choprae | reverse complement strand
TATTATTATTATTATTATTATTATTATTATTATTATTATTATTATTATTATTATTATTATTATTATTATTATTATTATTATTACGGTGGCTCAGTGGTTAGCACTGTCGCCTCACAGCAAGAAGGTTGCTGGTTCGAGCCCCGGCTGGGTCAGTTGGCATTTCTGTGTGGAGTTTGCATGTTCTCCCTGTGTTCACATGTGTTTCCTTCGGATGTTCTGGTTTCCCCCACAGTCCAAAAACGTGCTGTAGGTGAATTGGGTCAACTAAATTGTCCATAGTGTATGTGTGTATGTCCTGGTCCTCTAGATTGGGGGTTGAGCTTTGGGCTAACAACCCACCTCATAAAAAAACTAGTTGTTACGAAACACCAATATGGTCCAGCTAAATATCAACTTTGATATAAATGGCTCTGGAAGTAAGAGTAAGTAAGTTAATGTAAAATAAAAGAATGTTTATACATTTAAATGATATAAGGAAATCAAATATAATGGTTTTGAATTAATCAACTTAAGTAAATTATTTAGTGATAAAGTAAAAATAAATGAATTAATTCCCCCAATTGACAACAGAACAAACCACTGTTGATGACTAGCCTAGTTAACCTAATTAACCTAGTTATGCCTTTAAATGACACTTTAAGCTCAATAGTATATTGCAAAATAACTAGTAAAATATTATGTTAATGGAAAAGACATTAGTTATTAGAATTTAATTCATTACAAACTAATTTATGATTATAAATGTCATTCATTCATTTTCTTTTCAGCTTAGTCCCTTTATTCATCAGGGGTCCCCACTGCGGAATGAACCGCCAACTTATCCAGCATATGTTTTACGCAGCAGATAGACTTGTGGGGGAAACCGGAGCACCCGGAGGAAACCCACGACAACACGGGGAGAACATGCAAACTCCACACAGAAATGCCAACTGACGCAGCCAGGACTCAAACCAGCGGCCTTCTTGCTGTGAGGCAATAGTGCTAGCCACTGTGTCGCCTATTAACAGACTATTATTTTGACGTTTTATTTTCACAAACTTTAAAGTAAACTTTTACTTTCACCAGTCTTATATATAAACACGACTTAATTAGTGGCATTATTATCCAGACTGAATCATCTACTGGGTAAATCATGAGACTTAGTGTGGCATTCAATTTTTAATTCTCCAAAGTCCAAACCATAGTCCAAACCATAACAACATAATTATTTTCCTGCATAAACTTCAAATTGCAGGAACGGCCCAAAGGTGGAAACACTTTGTTTTTATTGCTTATAAGTTGACCCAGAAAAAAATAAATAACTGCCATCACACCTTTCCAATTGATTGACTGTAAGGTGTGAGGCAGTTTGGTTTGATATAAATGAACTGCTTACTGTGTCCTATGCACATAAATATATACAACATATGCTTTTATGTTACTTTTAAATTAAGTTAATGTTTCAGTTAGGGCGGCATGGTGGCTTAGTGGTTAGCACTGTTTCCTCACAGCAAGAAGTTTGGCTGGGTCAGTTGGTATTTCTGTGTGGAGTTTGCATGTTTTCCCCGTGTTGGTGTGGGTTTTCACCAGGTGCTCCGGTTTCCCCCATAGTCCAAAGACATGCGCTATAGGTGAATTGAATAAACTAAATTGAATGTAGTGTATGTGTGTGAATGAGTGTGTATTGATGTTTCCCAGTACTGGGTTGCAGCTGGAAGGACATCCGCTATGTAAAACATATGCTGGATAAGTTGGAAGTTCATAACGCTGTGGCGACCCCTGATGAATAAAGGGATTAAGCCAAAGGAAAATGAATGAATGAATGTTTCAGTTACAGGCGACGCGGTGGCTCAGTGGTTAGGACTGTGGCCTCACAGCAAGAAGGTCGCTGGTTCGAGTGCCGGCTGGGTCAGTTGGCATTTCTGTGTGGAGTTTGCATGTTCTCCCTCTGTTGGCGTGGGTTTCCTCTGGGTTCTGGCAGACCTGTGATAAAACAAAACACTATTGGCTGTTTTTTTAAAGGGGAGGAGCTGCACTATGTCCCGCCCTCTCTTCGTGTTTTGGTTGAGATTACATCAAGCATCAAATAAAAATGCACATTTCAAAGCACTTCACAGACCTTCAAAAAGCCTGTTTAAAGTTGCTGAGTGGATCTGTTTAAACATTACATTTTAATTGTTTTGCAAAAATATACGCAGTGTTTTGTTTTACTCACTCGATTATGTAATTTAGGGTGTTTCATTGGATTATGGGCGAAGCTAACAGCTGTTTGACTTTTTTTGATTGGTGGAATTTTCTGGAAAGTGTTCAAGGAAAGTAGATTTTTCTCCACAAATCCCAACATAGGCTCATTCTGAAAACGTAGCCCTATATACAGTACATTTCTGGAGATTGCGAATTATGATCTCAAAAAGATCTCAAAAAGCGTACACAGCGGCTTTTGGCGGATCTGCGAAAGCAAAATCTGCAAAAAAACGTACCTCCTGGGATGTATTTGGCGCTCTTCAGAAATGTATATAGCGGTACATTTTCAGAATGAGCCTGGGTTGACAAATCCCCCTGTCATTTATAAAACAAATGGGTTTAAATAATGTAAACAGACTGGGTCAACAATAATAGTGTTTAATCAATTAAATGCACAATATATAATATATATATATATTTACAACAAACAAAGGCGTATTTTGATGACGCTCCATCTCACTAGTTAAAATTGCTTATTTCTCTGGATTTGAACATTGTATGAAACATTTAAATACATAAGTACATTCATTCATTCATTTTTCCTTTGGCTTAATCTCTTATTTATTAGGGGTTGCCACAGTGGAAGTAGGGGAAACCGGAGCACCCGGAGGAAACCCACGCCAACACGGGCAGAACATGCAAACTCCACACAGAAATGCCAACTGGCCTAGCCGGGACTCGAACCAGCGACCTTCTTGATGTGAAGCAACAGTGCTAACCACTGAGCCAACGTGCCCCCCACATAAGTACATAAGTAAGCCAAATATAAACACTGTCACTTTGCTTTTGAATAATTTAATGTAAAAAAACGTGCATATTGTGTCTTTAGCAACCAGTCTCTCTTAAAAACTATAAGATAGTTGCTGAAAAAGAGTTTTATCTTCAGATACTGATTGTTGCGCTCTGTTGCGCGATTGTGTTTAATAGCAGATTTAATTGAGCCCTGAGCAAAAAATCAGGACAGGTTAGATGTATCATTCCTACACAGAGCTTGCCTCTCCATAACTCATTTACTCATAATGCTCAAGTCAGACATTATAGTTGAATTATGCAATAGAGATGAATTATTTGACTGATGGCATATAGCATGATCGCCATACCCAACAATAACAGCTGTTTAGCCCTGTTAGCTTTGCTATGATAGTTTATTATTATTTTTTTTACTATATTAGTCAGAGCTCAACGGTATAAAACAGTTTGACTGTGATTTCTCCTGGCTGAACAATCATGTATACAATCATGTATACTTTTTTATTGTATGAACTACAAAATCACAGCAAAAAAGACAAGAATAAAACAATTAGACTTAAAAGGAAAAGAATAAAGTCAAGTCATGGACTGCATTAGCATTGGTTGCTTCATTTTTTATTATTTTTTTGATGATGATGTTGATGATTAAGATGTTAATTGCACTTAATTCCTCTTTTTAATCTATATGGTATTTGTAATGACAGTTATGGGGCAGTTTTGATGGTGACAGTTACGAAACCTGAAATCTAACAGTGGTGTGTCTGTTTGTTTTGCCCAAAAATGATTGACTTTTGGGTGTGTGATTAATTAAGGACAATTTCTCGGTATACGCGTGGCTTAGGCTTATAATTGCTTCCAATATGAAGCTGAACTGCCTTTCGTCATAGCTAGTGTAATGTAAAATGTATATAGCTTCAATGCAATAGTAGAGTAGTACAGATTTACAAATTTATAGTGCTGTAAAATATATCTGTTAAGAGGATAGTTCATCCAAATATGAACATTTACTTACTTTTTATTCACGCTCAAGTGGTTCCAAACTTTTATGAGTTTCTTCATTCTGTTGGACACAAAAGAAGTTATTTTGAAGAATGCTCAAAAGTCAATAGTTACAGATTTCCAATATTCTTCTGAAAATCTTCTTTTGTTTTCAAGCGAGTTATAAAAGTTTGAAACAAGCAAAAGGTGAGTAAATGATGACAGACGTTTCATTTTTGCATGAACTATGCCTGTAATTAACAGATGCCTGTAGTAGGTGTTTTTCATTTATTCATGCTTTTTTATTACATTATGGGATCTTGATCTCTGCTCCAACAACTTTTGATGTTGAAAATTGAACAAAAGGTCTTTTAGTGGCATGTTCAGTAATTTGAAAAAAGAAATAATGAGCTGTTAGTACTTTCTTTAGCTTTATAAAGCTAAAGAAAGTACTAACAGCTCATTACCTAGTTTGTACAATAATTTGCATGACTGACCAAGACAATATGTAACATCAGACTACTTAAAATGTCAATAAAAAAACATTTCAATTTGCTAAACATTTAAATTGGCCTCATGGTGGCGCAGTGGGTAGCGCGATCCCCTCACAGCAAGAAGGTCGCTGGTTCGAGCCTCGGCTGGGTCAGTTGGCATTTCTGTGTGGAGTTTGCATGTTCTCCCCGTGTTGGTGTGGGTTTCCTCCGAGTGCTCCAGTTTCCCCCACAAGTCCAAAGACATGGTATAGGTGAATTGGGTAAGCTAAATTGTCTGTAACGTATGTGTGTGAATGAGTGTGTATGAATGTTTCCCAGTGATGGATTGCAGCTGGAAGGGCATCCGCTGCATAAAACATATGCTGGATAAGTTGGTGGTTCATTCCGCTGTGGCGACCCCAGATTAATAAAGGGACTAAGCCGAAATGAAAATGAATGAATGAATGAAACTTTTATATCAAAGTTGTCTGTAACAGAGATCATAGTACCCATAATGCAATTCGATAAAGCAAAAACGTCCATGAATTTCAAACTAAAAGATATGTTTACACTGTCCACTGAAAATAAAATGATAAACTAGTGTATATGCTGCTTTTAAGTTGAATCCTTTTCTAGTCATCTCAACTTACATCAAACTAATGAAAGATGTAGCCATTTTTTTATACATTTGTATTGTAGGTAAAGTAACAAAAACCATTGTCTTGATATATATATATAGAGATTTTTTTGCACTGTAGATCCAATTTCCATTAAAAAATGTATACATTGCACAATTTCAAATAAAACGTGACACACTGAATTACAATAATGCTTATGTATAATGTTATAAATACTAAAACTGTCAGTGTTCGTCCGCGTCATCTTTTGTTATTGTCATGTGATTCCTTTTTGTCCTTCTCCCGCCACCGTCATTGTTCATCTGTTCCACCTGTGTTCATCCCGTCTGTGTCATCAGTGTAATCAATCCTTTATCTATTTAAACCCTTTCGTCTGTGTCCGTCGTTGTCTGGTATTTTGGTTCGTGTGGTTCCTGTGTCGTTCTGTCTTCCCGCATCCAGTATCTGTTCCCCGTAAGTGTTCAATAAACCCGTTTTGTTATATATCTCGTGTTACGTCTCGTTCTGTCACCATCCGCCACCATGGCGTTACAAAAACACCATTTTTATTTTGAAAAAGTTAAATAGACATTAAATTTGCAACAAAATCCTGTTAATATGAGCTCATTCATTCATTTTCCTTTGGCTTAGTACCTTATTTTGCAGGGGTCGCCACAGCGGAATGAACCACCAGCTATTCCGGCAAATGTTTACACAGTGGCTGCCCTTCTTACTGCAGTGATATAAACTCTGAATACATACGTTGATATACACTCAATAAAAAGATTTATTGAAAACTTGAAATCATAGAAAAATCAAAGATAATGAAATATAAATCATCTTACATAAATTCCTACGGAAAATGAAGTAAACTAATAGCAATAGCTGTCTAATCTTAGCGAATTGTCTAATCATCTTTGCACAGAATTTAAGATAAGTAAGTACTGGAAAAGCAAGGAGTGGCTTAGTGGTTAGCACTGTCGCCTCACAGCAAGAAGGTCACTGGTTCGAGTCCCGGATATTGGATGGTAGTGTATGAGTCTGTGTGTGAATGAGAGAGTGTATGGGTGTTTCCAAATACTGGGTTGCAGCTGGAAGGGTATCCACTGTGTAAAACATATGCTGGAATAGCTGGCGGTTCATTCCATTGTGGCGACCCCTGATAAATAAGGGATTAAGCCGAAGGAAAATGAATGAATGAATGAATGGAAAAGCAAGTGCTTTAAATGTAAACCTCACTTACTTTTTTGTTAAATTATTGCTGCTTAAACAAGAAAGGCCTCATTTTAGTTGTTAATATGTTTGTACTGGAAGACAAGACAAATTATTCTAATAAAACAATATGAAGTTAGTTTAGAGGAACACAGTGTATTAAAATCAAAGGGTGGTGAACAGTTTTCTTTTGTTTACACAACTTAGTTGAATATATCCTAATATCTTGATGATCCAAAAATGCGGAAACAAAGAGGTGTGTCTCTCCAAACCGCTGTTGTATAATTATCATAAAGCTTCAACATTTATTTGCAACTTCATTTACAATCAATTATCAGAGCAATTATATTAAGCACCATATTAATCTGTGTGATTCATTTCGAATCCTTTCCTCCCTTTCATACCGTAGTACTTGTGTTACTCATGTGGATGGGCAGGGAATGGAGAAGTGAATATATACTGGGCTTCAGCAGACAGCGGGGTCACACGTCCCAGCCAGACTTACTTTGCTTTGGTACTTTTTCTCTTCGGAGCAAGAACTGCGAACATGTAAGTAATCAGTCTGCTTTATAGGCTCTTCTCGGACTTTGCTGAAATATGCTTTAAATTACACTTGCAGCGGAAGACAGAATGATTAGCCTTCTTGTTAGATTTGTCTTATTTTTCAATTATTTCCCAAGTGATGTTTAACAGAGCAATTTTGACTGTATTTCCACTACATATTTTCCAATACATGTACATATTTATATTTTTCTTCTGGAGAAAGTCATTTTTTTTGTTTGTTTGTCTGAACTATAAAGAATAAAATAGAAATGTTATCTTTAATATCTCTATTGTTTCACCTTGCAGAAATGATTTACGCTTATTACATTAAGTTACATACTTTATAAGAATGTTTATTGGCTTGGCTACAGAACAAACCACTGTTGTCCAATGACTTACCTAGTTAACCTTGTACTATGTAATAGTATTCATTCATTCATTTTCTTTTCGGCTTAGTCCTTTTATTAATCAGGGGTCGCCACAGTGGAATGAACCGCCAACTTATCCAGCATATGTTTTACACAGCGGATGCCCTTCCAGGTGCAACCCATCACTGGGAAACACCTATACACTCTCACATTCACACACATACACTACGGCCAGTTTAGTTTACCCAATTCACCTATAGCGCATGTCTTTGGACTGTTTCAGTTTGAATAAGTTGATTTTAAGTACTGAAAGTATTTCAAGTAGACTTGTGTATAAAACCTACAAACTAGTAGTTCACTGAGTGTTACACTTAAAGCATAATGGATTTAAGTGTACTTTTATGAACTACATAGTGTGTTAACTTAGCTGTAGTATTTACATAGTACGTTTACAAATATAGGGACGACACGGGGGCTCAGTGGCTAGCACTGTCGGCTCACAGCAAGAAGGTCACTGGTTCGAGTCCCTGCTGGGCCAGTTGGCATTTCTGTGTGGAGCTTGCATTCTCCTCGTGTTGGCGTGGGTTTCCTCTGGGTGCTCCGGTTTCCCCCACAGTCGCAAGTGAATGAATAAACTAAATGAGTGTGTATGGATGTTTCCTAGTACTGGGTTGCAGCTGGAAGGGCATCCGCTGTGTAAAACATATGCTGGATAAGTTGGCGGTTCATTCCACTGTGGCGACCCCTGATGAATAAAGGGACTAAGCCGAAGAAAAATGAATGGATGAATTTAAATAAAGTATACTTAAAAAATACATATAAGTTGTTTTGTAATTTAAAACACAATGTAGTTTTCTTAGGGTTGCTTGTTTGTTTCTTGTCACTTTGTTGCTTATATTAAAATAAAAGTGAATTCAAATACAATAAAATAATATAAACTTGTATAAGCAAATATTTCATGGCTGAGGTTAACTCGGCAAATATAAAAACAAAAGTCATTTCAAAGCAGCTTATTAAGAAAAATGACACTTATAAACCACTGTGTTCAGGATTAAAACAATCAATTAAAACTGCATGATGACAAAATACCAATTTGCAGTAGGGGAGAGCGGGGGCGAAAGTAACAAAGCAATTTTCTCGAAGACCTGACAACATTTGCCTTCCAGGCTATAACAGCACATTCAGCATGCAACCCTTGATGAAGCTGCCAAATATCAGCTGATTTTGGGACCGTGTCCCGCGGTTAGGCCTGAATTTCAGTATTTAAGTGCCGAAAGTAAATTATTGTAGCGGTTCTTTTTTTTTTTATTACAAGTTGTGTTTCTCTTTTCAAGCATCACACTGATGACCAATCTACAGGTTAATTAGTGCAATAGCACATCCTTAAGTTTGCAGTCTCTGAGTTTTTTTAGTTTAAAGTAAATCAGGTTTAAATGGCAAGAGTTCCTCTGGGGACGAAAGCAACACTGTTATTTATGTGCCACTGCTAATAGCCATGCCTTGCTTTCACTTCCACATTAGTGGAACTTTCAGTGTTTGGATTCAGATGGTTTATAAAATTAATGCATATTGCCAATAATGATAACACATATTCAAAAATTGTAGAAAATGTAACATTTTGCATTGTTGTGTTGCTTTTGAGACATTTGATGGAGCTGAAATTTAAAATGAAAATGCAGTTTAATATTTATACAAACATAAAGGACAAAATATGCTTGCAGTGAACATTAACAAGGCCATGGTCAGATATATTTAAAATGAACAAGATTAAGCCAGTAAATCTAGCAAATGTTGTGTTTCTATTGACCCACCCGTGTGTTACTTTCGTCCCTGCCTACTTGCTACAAGTACCAAAAGTGCTTACTAAAGTGAAGTTTTATTGGAGTTGTTTTACATTGATACAAAATAAGACCTGATTTTTATAGACCCCACTTGTGAGTTAGTAACCACAGCAAAAATATATTTCTGCTAAAAACATTATCCTTTAAAAATATTTTTTTATGAAAAATGGTACTTCTGTGCCCGCTCTCCCCTACCAATTTGCAATAGCCTATCAAGCAGAATAAGAAGCTGGTTTGTAGCTAACAATCTCACACATACAAGTAAATGGCAGTGCTGCTTTTAGGTTAAAGAGTGAACACATTTTGGAGAGAAAACTTTATATGCTATAGGTAAATGTTTAACAGCTTAACCCACAATTAATTCATTTTAAATTGTATTTATTTATTTATTTTCTTCATTTCACAGCATGCCTATTGTAAACGGTGGTCTGAACAACTTCTGCAACATCGGCCGTTTTCCCGCCGTCAAACTGCAGGACTGTTTCTGGAAAGGATCGGGCTACGTGCCGGTTTACAGCAACCCTTGTGTGAAGCCCTGCGTCGACCCATGCTGGAATCCATGTGTGAAACCTGTTGTCGACCCATGCTGGAATCCGTGCGTGAAACCAGTTGTCGACCCTTGCGGTAAACCGGTCATCGACCCTTGCGGTAAACCGGTCGTCGACCCTTGCGGGAAACCTATTTTCGACCCTTGCGGTAAACCAGTTGTCAATCCTTGCGTGGTTCCTCTGCCGAAGCCTTGCGTGAACCCATGCGATGTGAGACCGCGCTGCGATTACGACTGCAAGCAAGTTTTCGTGAAGGATTGCACGGACGACTGTAATGCCGCGCGGTGCTGCGAAGGTAAGACATTTAATCTGTCTGCAATGCATTCACCCAAAGGACTGGTTCACATTGGAAATGAAAAGTCCCTTTTAAATCAGTCACCCTCTTTACATTCAGAATATTATTTTCTTTCTTTCTGCGGCCGAACTTAAGGAAGGTTTTTGAGGACAAAACATGCAGGGGGTTTTTCTCCATATAGGCCTAATGGACAGACTTGTATATGGTGCTCAGTAGTTTGAACCATGAAAGATTGTCAGGAACCAAGCTATGCTGTTCATATAAATTTTCATTTTAAAAACTAAATATATAACAAATATGGTGTATTTTGTTGTGCAGTCAGCTTACAGCAGGCCTAATGCATTTCATTTTGGCCACCACAATTACACAGATTTTTGCCACTAAAATGTCACAAATAGTTTATTGATTTTGTGGTGAGTTTATTTAAAAGTTGCAGCAATATTCTTTGGCATTTCTTTTATTTTGCTTTGATAATATACACATTTATCTTAATACTCTATTAATATTTAGAACATTTCTGTCATTTATATAAAGGAAACACTCAGACACATAGATAGAAACCTAATAAAAGTATATAAAATGATTGACCTCTTGACCCTAAGTCTACAATACCATATTCGGTGTGATTTTGTTTTGTTGAATCTTCATCATGCTTAAGTATATTTAGCAAATATGGTGTAGGCTATTTACCTGTGCAATCACCCTACAGTAAACCAAATGCGTTTGATTTTCTCCACCACAATTAATATGACCGTTTAAAACTTGCCTGTTTAGCCAGGTGAGACCCTTATTCCTTTGCTGGGATCATTTGCATTGAATCTGAAATTACTTCGAGAACCTTATGACTCCAAATATGAAGAAAAATCCTGTCAAGATTTCCCCAAAACCTTCATTTCTTTTGGACTTGAGAAAGAAAATAGTCACTGTAATGCTTTGTTTATTCTTTTTCTTTAAACTGTTAATGATTTTTGTATATTACACAGTATTTAACTGTAATATGAACTGAATTTTACTGTAGGACAGTTATACGGTATGTTACTGTATTTTACAGTTGCATTGTGAAAATGACTGTATATTTTACACTAGAGACGGACAATACTGTAAATACATATATAGCAAGATAAATGGTGCTGTAAAGTATTTTTGCTGTAACTGATCTACAGTAGGTTACTGTAGATTTTACAGGACATCATTAACAGTGTATCTTACTGGTTATTAGTATTGTTTATTTTTATATCCACTTTTGTGTCTTATATGAGAGGGATCCATATCCCCGATAGTACAGTGCTTCTGATTTTACTTCGAAGTTTACAGTATACCGTACCTCTGTTCGTCCTTTTGGATCATGCTCTTTGAACTGTACAATGTTAACAATCTCCTGTAGAATCTACAGTAACTTACTGGCAACAGTTCACCAGTAACTTACTATAGCTCAATTACAGCAAAAATACTGTATTTACATTTACAGCACCATTTGTCTTGCTGTATATGTATTTACAGTATTGTATATCGGGCGACACAGTGGCTCAATGGTTAGCACTGTCGCCTCACAGCAAGAAGGTCACTGGTTCAAGTACCAGGTGGGTCAGTTGGCATTTGTGTGTGGAGTTTGCATGTTCTCCCATTGTTCGTGTGGGTTTCCTCCAGGTGCTCCGGTTTCCCCCACAGTCCAAAGACATGCGCTATAGGTGAATTGAACAGACTAAATAGGCCGTAGTGTATGTGTTTTAATGAGTGTGTATGGATGTTTCCCAGTACTGGGTTGCAGCTGGAAGGGCATGTGCTGTGTAAAACATATGCTAGATAAGTTGGCGGTTCATTCCGCTGTGGCGACCGCTGTGAATAAAGGGACTAAGCCGAAGGAAAATGAATGAATGAATGAATGAGTATTGTATATCTTTACTGTAAAATGTACAGTAATTTTGACAATGCAGCTTTAAAATACAGTAGCATACTCCATAACTGTCCTACAGTAAAATACAGTTCATACTACAGTCAAATACTGTGTAATTTACAAAAACTGAAAGAAAGAAATTGATATCCTAGTTGCCAAATGGGCTGATTAAATTATTAGGAAATGTTAATTCTGGAAGTAATGTTTAAATGTTTGTGTCAGATCTGGTCCTGCAGGTCCGGTGTGTTGACCTGATGAAGTGCTGGAAGAGTCAGAATCGCCAGGAGCATCACACCAACGGCTTCCGGGGTGACCACCTGATTGTCCGCAGAGGGCAGTGTTTCCAGATGTGGGTCGAGCTGTCCAGACCTTTCAATCCCAAATGCGATCAACTTCACCTGGAGCTGAAACTCGGTCAGTTAAATTCTCCTGATCAGTGCAGTTGATAATTCTGTGATTCAAGATTTGTTGTTTTCGGATTATTAATGTAATGATAGGTTTTCTTATTAATATTTTGTTATTGTATTTTAATATTTGGAAGTTTTAATCATTTTCTTTTGTATTTTGTTACTTTATTAAATGCCTAAATTAGTTTATTATTAGTTATTCATTTATTATATACCTACATATATATATACCTATATATATACCTACCTATATATATATAAATCCATTTAAAATACAAATAAAAGAATTAAGTTTTAATAGTTTTTTTTATATTTTGTTGTTGTTTTTAAGTTGTATTAAATGTGTTTTGCTTTATTAATTCCTATTTAAATTTGGATTACTTTTTTTTGTTTTTGCTTTATTATATTACATTAATAATAATTAGTTCAGTTGCAATCAGAATTATTAAACCTTAAAAAATAATTAAAACTTGTTTCAAATATTTCCCAAATGATGTTTAACAGAGCAAGGAAATTTTCACAGTATGTCTGATAATATTTTTTCTTCTGGAGAAAGTCTTATTTGTTTTATTTCGGCTAGAATAAAAGCAGTTTTTAATACCATTTTAAGGTCAAAATTATTAGCCTCTTTAAGCTATATATTTTTTCGATAGTCTACAGAACAAACCATTGTTATACAATAATTACCCTAATTACCCTAACCTACCTAGTTAACCTAATTAACCTAATTAAATGTCACTTTAAGCTGAATACTAGTGTCTTAAAAAATATCTAGTCGAATATTATGTGCTGTCATCATGGCAAAGATAAAAGAAATCAGTTATTAGAAATGAGTTATTAAAACTATTGTGTTTAGAAATCTTTTATCCGTTAAACAGAAATTAGGGGGGAAAAATAAACAGGGGGGCTAATAATTCAGGGGGTTTAATAATTCTGATTGCAACTGTATATAATAAAGGTAAAAATAATCTAAGTAATAAAACAGAAATTTTGAAAGTTTTTATTGTAGTTTCTCTTAAAGCTTTAATAGTTTGTTAAGTAATGCATTTTAATTTCTGTTTTAGTTATTGTAGTACTTTAGAAAATAATAAATGCACCTTGACAAACAACAGAAAGTTCTTTATACTTTATTTCAGTGAAGCATTTTAAGTAATAAAAATTGTTGTTTGCTTTAGTTAATAATAAGAACATTTGATATACCTTCTTTTTGCATTTATTTCTCAGGCAATGTGCCATCAATACCCAATGGCACACTGGTGATTGTTCCACTAGTGGAAGAATTCAAGAAAAATCGCTGGGAGGCCAAGATTGTCGAAAAGTGCCAAAACCGAATCAAACTTAGCGTGTTTTCCCTTCCCACCGCTTGCATCGGACGCTACAGCCTGACCATTGTGACCTGCGGCCCGAAGGGAAGGGCCACCTCATCATGCAACCCCAGCAATGACATTTACATGCTCTTCAACCCCTGGTGCAAAGGTATGTACTGTACTAAATAAAGAGGCAGATATTTAAGTCTGTGGATCACATCTAAATACACAGTAAAAAGCGATTAGTTGACTTTACTTAAAAAAGGAGGGTAAACTCGTTGCCTTATAATTATTAGGTAAACAAACTGTGGATTTACTGAATTTTCTGAAGTAAAATCAACTTGTTGCTTTTAAGGCAACAGGTTTACTAACTGTTTAAAAGTCCAGTAACAAATCGCTTTTTACAGTGTACAATGATCTAAACACAACTGTACATCTATGTAAAATACTTAAATATATATATATGAAAAATATGAAAGAGTTAAAGAGTTAGTTCACCCCAAAATGAAGATTGTGTCATACTAAACCCAAAAGACTTCATATTTGGACCACAACTGAAGTCATTTATAAGTGTCCTGTGAACTTAAAAGTTTTTTATAGATGTTAGTATCAGTATGTTAGTTTTAAGGATATCAGTATATATACAGTGACCAAATAGGCAGTTAGAAGATATAAAAATCCAAAGCTTGCAGTTTGTCACTTCCGCCTAAATGGATCAGTCATTTTTTTTAAGTCACCACATACTTCAGTTTCTCATCAAATCTTCTGACCAATCAAACGCTCTCTAGTATCTGACATGCCCCGCCCCCTTCAAGGCGCTTCTCATTTGCTTTTCATTTGATGCGCTTGAGCTCAATCACTCTCACTGGCAGAGCTGTGAGAAAAACAAAACGCTATTGACTGTTTTTTAAACGGGGAGGAGCTACTCTATGTCCCGCCCTCTCTTCATGTTTTAGTTGAGATTACGTTGAACATACAATAAAAATTGCACATTTCAAAGCACTTCAAGGGACGCTTAATTAAATGTAAGAGATTTAATTTCCCTTCATTGAAAATGCTAACACATCACAAAATTCATAAAGAGATCAAATCTAAAGCCTCTCTATTCAACTGGCTTTATCCCAGTATTTAAGAAATGGGATCACGTTAGCCTTTAATTCACATAAATGGGAAATCATTTGTAATATAATCTTGCTTGCAAAAATATTACATGCTTATTAATATTTTTATTTATAGACTTCAAGTTCATAGCAGCTATCTATGCTGGATTTTTTTTGTGATATATATATATATATATATATAATGTTCATTCATTTTCTTTTCAACTTCAGCGAAATGAACCGCCAACTTATCTAGCATATGTTTTACGCAGCGGATGCCCTTCCAGCTGCAACCCATTACTGGGAAGCATCCATACACACTCTTTCACACACATACACTACGAACAATTTAGCTTACCCAATTCACCAATAGCGCATGTCTTTGGACCGTGGGGGAAACCGGAGCACCCGGAGGAAACCCACGCCAACACGGGGAGAACATGCAAACTCCACACAGAAATGCCAAATGACCCAGCTGAGGCTCGAACCAGCGACCTACTTTCTGTGATTGTGCTACCCACTGCGTCGCCGACATATAAAATATAATATAATAGTTATATTTTATATAAAACATATAAATAATATTTACTATATTAACAAATAAAAATCATGAGAATGTGCTCTGGGTAACTTATGTTCTAAAATCAAATAAAAACTATAATAATCAAAATAGTCTTTATTATAAATAATGTATGATTTGGTGCCGAAACATTTTACTTGGAAACTGCTAGTAAATTATTCAAACAAGTACGAATAATTAGCAAGAAACACACCGATTGATACACATGAAATTTTGAAGTAGAAAAAACTTACTGCAATAGTCTTTATATTATTTTCCCCTTATTAATGTTGTTTTCCAAAATGTGGAAAGAAATTACATTACGTATAAACAATCTGCCCAATAGAAACAATCAATACAATGTTGTTATTGTTTGTAGTGAATTAACACTAGATTTCTAAATGTCTCCCTCTCTCTTTACCAGATGATGCTGTGTATCTGGATGAAGATGCCCAGAGAACTGAGTATGTGCTGAATGACACGGGCAAAATCTTCTATGGAACTAAACATCAGATCGCTTCCAGAACCTGGCACTTCGGTCAAGTAAGAGCCAAACTTTAATTAACACACACACAAAGAGCATTTGCAATGGAATATATGTTATCTGCAGATCTGGAACACACACATGAGCATTTAGACTTGTTATAAACCACACTGTGAAAGTTAATTAGAGGTTACTCAATTAACACTCTGGGTCTCCTCTGGGTTTTTGAATTTAAAAAAATCACAGCTTCATCAGAATAGTACGAAACTTTCTGACTTTTATAGTTCAATAAATATAGTTTTATAGTTCAAATACAAAATGAATGCATTTGAATGGGAGAGTCTCTATATATGCTTTATTACTAATTAAGTAATAATAATAATGTTAAACATCCCATTGTTTTTAATGGTGAGAAAATGTATATTAATTACTGCATGATTATTATTATTTTTAACCAAATCCTCTCAAAATGCAAAATCAAATAGAAAAAAATATTATTAAACAAAAAAATGAATCACAGCTTCATCAGAACAGTACGAAACTTTGAGACTTTTTTGCTACAAAATGAATGTATTTGAATGGGTGATTCTCTATTCTAATTAGAAATGATTAGAATAATTTTATTAATTAGGTGTATGTATTTGGTTGCTTTATTACTAACTAAATAATAATAATAATAATAATAATAATAATAATAATAATAATAATAATAATAATAATAATAATAATAATAATATTCCCAGTGATGGGTTGCAGCTGGAAGGGCATCCGCTGCATAATACATATGCTGGATAAGTTGGCGGTTCATTCCGCTGTGGCGACCCCAGATTAATAAAGGGACTAAGCCAAAAAGAAAATGAATGAATGAATAATAATAATAATAATTTTAAACATCCCATTGTTTTTAATGGTGAAAAAAAATTATATTAATTTCTGCATGAATATAATTTTTACACCAAATCCTCAATATATATTTTTGTATATTATGCTGTATTGCTAATTAAAAATAATAAAAATAATAATTAACGTTTTTTATTTTTTGCAGTGAAACAAATTCTATTAATTACTGCATGAATATTATTATTTTTTAACCAAATCCTCTCAAAATGCTAAGTCAAATAGAAAAAAATATTATTAAACAACAACAACAACAACAAAAAAATAATTATAATTTTCCTGAAGAAAAAATATATATATGTTTGAGGTCTCCGGTCACTTTTGAGCAAATGGAGTACAAGTGTGATTCGGATTTCTGGAGACCCAGAGGGTTAAATTAGTGCAAGCGTTTTTCCTTAATTAAATACTCTTAACCTTATTGTATAAAGCAGGGGTCACCAATCTCTGCAGAGTTTAGCTCCAACTTGCCTCAACACACCTGCCTGGGTGTTTCAAGTATACCTAGTAAGACCTTGATTAGCTTGTTCAGGTGTGTTTGATTAGGGTTGGAGCTAAAATCTGCAGGACACCGGCCCTCCAGGAACAAGTTTGGTGACCACTGGTATAAAGAGTCTTATTGTGCTCATATAATAAACATATTCCTAAACATATTTCACCCAAAAATTAAAATTTACTCAGCCTCATGTGTTTCTACATGGATGTGGACATCCATAGTAGGAAAAACAAATATTACCTAAGTCAATGGTTACAGGTTTCCAGCATTCTTCAAAATATCTTCTTTTTTTGTTCAACAGAAACGCGTTTTTATTCAGCTTAGTTACCTTACATTAATATTTAAGTAAAAGGAACTCATTTCATTTCATTGATTTCACTGCTTGATTTTACATGATTCAATTTTTCTGATTATTAGTTTGATGAAGGAGTCTTGGCTGCGTGTTTGTTTGTGCTGGAGAAGTGTGGTGGAGCATGCAGCGGATGGGGAGATCCTGTTAACGTGGCCAGAGTTGTGTCTGCCATTGTGAGTCTTGGATTTCTTATTACGAGCATGTCATGAAGTGCAATATGACAATACAGACCTAAACAAAATTGTTGAGACTCTTCCACTGAAGCAAGAAAAACCGAAGTGGGCACTGAAATAACTTGAAACTGGAAAAAGTGATTGATTGATTAATAACAATGAAAAATAAAAAGGATTAATCAAAAGGGACTGAATATAAACAAATGGAAATCAGATATTGCTTTCAATAGATTTCAAGATTTCCCACATGAAATCTGTTACTCAGATGGAGAAACTCAAGGACTAGCTCCATAAGAAAATGTTTGGCTACTTGTTATTCTTGTTTTATTTGACACATCTATAACTCAAGAGCAATCCAGTGACCCCTCTGAGGTTTAAGTTATATACCTTTTCTAGTTTTGATTGTATGTCTTGTGACTAAGATATGTTTTGTTTTTGTCTCTTTTTCCCCTTTATATTGTCCTTTATATATCTACTGTACGAGCCAATGCTTTCTCTTTATTGTTCTGTATATATATATATATATATATATATAT
>CAIGQW010000298.1:9141417-9151985 GCA_903798125.1 Danio choprae | reverse complement strand
GCAGAAACCGTTGCTACTTTACAAACGTCACTTTATAGCTAGTGTTTGAATGATTCTCTAGCATAATGTATAAAGTGATGACAAAACAGGTGATTTTGCTCACATTTTATAAGGTTGAATGCCATGAAATGCCATCAGTCTACAGAGATTTCCCAGTATTTCTCTGTTGCAATCGGGAGATCACAATAATTAACCCCGAAAATGCCAAAGCAAAGCAAACACTGCCAGATTACTATGGTATAAATGCAGCACTACAAAATACAAAAGAGAGAGATCGACTTAGAATGTCACTTACCTGTTCTGTAATGATTTGTTCAGCTGTAGTTTGAAACATACGCTGAAAAAATGCAGTTTTTCTCCCCTAAGGACTTATTATGCGGTCTCTGTCGCCATCTTGTGGCGGAACATCAACCGTCTTTGCTCTGCTCACTATGACAGGCTGATGGCCGCCACCACGCTGAATCTCTGAAATTATGAATATTTAAAATAGGCACTTTCCTTATAAATAAACTGCATAGTTGCAATCTAAACAACTACATTCTCACCTAAAAAGGCTCAAAAGTACATTATGTTGTCCAACAGCTGCAATATTTGTCAAACTGTAGAGTGTCCTCTGCTTGCCACTGGTGTGGGCGGTGGGTGAAGAGGCTGTACGCGTGCTGATATTACTTTAATATCTCCATTGTGATGATATTTGGAAAGAGAACTGACAAACACTTCAACCATCTCTCACAGGTTAATGCCAATGATGACTCTGGTGTGCTGATGGGCAACTGGTCGAACTGCTATGCGGACGGGACTGCTCCAACATCCTGGTGTGGCAGCAGCGCCATCTTGAAGCAATACCACAAATGTGGAGGAGTACCTGTCAGATATGGACAGAGCTTGGCCTTCGCTGGAGTCACCAACACACGTAAGACATCTTTCAAAATGGACAAGAAGAAGAAAAAATGTTTTTGTAAATGTGATGCACTTATATTCTTCTTTTCTTTCTCTTAGTGTTGAGGTGTTTTGGTATTCCTGCTCGGCCAGTCACAAACTTCTGCTCTGCTCACGACACTGATGTGTCCATGACGGTAGACATTTATCTTGACGAGAACTATGATCTGATCGACAACCTGAACCGGGACTCAATCTGGTAAGAGTCTGTGTAAATCGTTTTCATTCTGTACTGTAGCATCAGCAATATATATTAATATAGTCTGCTATGGTATTATTACATTTACATTATTATTATATCATTATAATATATTATTCTTGTTATAGGACAAATACAGATAAAATAACGGTTTGAAAAATGTTTATAATGAAGGTTTAAAACTGAACATTTTGCCTCTCCTTTGTCAAAATGTCCAGTGCTCACCAAATCCACATTTTAGAGACACTATTATATTTGTTTTTATTATTTGTTTGAATAGTTATTTTTTTCTAGTAGAGCTTTTAATTCAATTTAAATAGAATTAGATATTTTTTTTATTCCCTTATTTTACCTATGGTAACCCTGTCTTAATGAATTTTGAGATTGGGAAGGATGTGATTTTATTTCCAAAACCTTTTCTCAAATCATAGTCTCTGAACAAGAATCAGGCCCTGTCTGAAAACGCAGCTTTGTAATATACAAAGGACTTCAATATAAAATGTACTGCTTTCTAACTATCATTCATTTCATTCATTTTCTTTTCGGCTTAGTCCTTTTATTAATCTGGGGTCGCCACAGCGGAATGAACCGCCAACTTATCCAGCATATGTTTTATGCAGCGGATGCCTTTCCAGCTGCAACCCATCACTGGGAAACATCCATACACACCAAATCACACTCATACACTACGGACAATTTAGCTTACCCAATTCACCTATACTGCATGTCTTTGGACTGTGGGGGAAACCGGAGCACCCGGAGGAAACCCACGCAAACACGGGGAGAACATGCAAACTCCACACAGAAACGCCAACTGACCCAGCCGAGGCTCGAACCAGCGACCTTCTTGCTGTGAGGCGATTGTGCTACCCACTGCGCCACCGTGCTGCCCTTGTTTTTTGTAGTATTGTTTTTTTATTTTGTAGTAATGTTGTTATGTGTATGAATATGAAGAATAATGATTCATTATATAATTTATCAAACTACTCTAATCTTTACATTGGTGTAAAGTCTGTTAGCTTAATCAGGTGTTAATATATGGAATTCATGCAATATACAGCAACCATTTTCCCTATCAAACGTCGAATCTGATATCTTCTCTTCTGTATAGGAGCTACCATGTGTGGAATGAGGCCTGGATGGCTCGTCCAGATCTGCCCGCCGGTTTTGGAGGTTGGCAGATTATTGATGCGACTCCTCAGGAAACCAGTCAGGGTGTTTTCCGCTGTGGCCCGACCTCTGTTGCTGCCATCCGCAGCGGGCAGGTCTTCCTCAAATATGACGCTCCTTTTATATTTGCTGAGGTATGATAAAGCCTTCGGATTTAAGTGTTAGTTCACCCAAAATGGTAATTCTGTCATAATTTTCTCACTCTTATGTCATTCAAATGGAATAATTGTGACTAGTCAGGTTTTCTGCTTTGACGATTTACATTGTAGCGGCATTTTGCTCTAAGCCACTTTCTCAGTAAGGGCAAACAATGACGCATAAGTCCGTTGCGAAACCTTTTCGTCATTTATTTTCATCACATCGTCATTCATCAAGTCAGTGAAATAGCTTCACTGCTAATCAGTAGCACTAGTCACCACATACCAACGCACGGTCTGAAGCTTGTTTCCTCTTCCCTTACTGAGCCCACCTACTACCTCAGCTGCCTTAAATCCCGATTTGCATTGAAAGAGTAAAAGTCTTCATTCACAAAATCAAAACATTAAAGCAAATACTCAAACATGAATAATAAACAACAAGGGAAGTACTCAAACAGACATAAACTTAATAATCATCAAATTAAGCTATTCAGTCCAAACATAATAATGGAAAAAAGCAAATGGCTCCAACATACATGTTTGTTTAGCTCTACTGATTCAACATTTCTTCCAAATTTAAAATAAAAAGCTTGTCATTTTGAGTCTTTTTGTGCATAAAACTATCAAACAGGTGTCACGTTTCCAGAATGCTAATGCTTTAACTTCAGAAAAAGTTATGAAATCAGTTTTTGGTGAAATAACCCTGATTTTCATAGCAAATTAAAACATTTGTCATTGCAACGAATTGTCATTTAAAAACAATCTTGGAAAAAAATTCACTGATATTTAATGAGTGCTGCAAATTGAGTTTTCAAGTTGTCTTTTATCTTTTTCTCATAGTTATATATATGAAAACAGAGAGATTTATTTCAACACATTTTGATAATATAAATAATGACTAATTTCTTTGTCTTTGTCATGATGTCAGTACTCATTCATTCATTTTCCTTCCGCTTAGTCCCTTATTTATCAGGGGTCACCACAGCGGAATGAACCGCCAACTATTCCAGCATATGTTTTAGCAGCGGATGCCCTTCCAGCCTGGGAAACACCCTTACACTCTCATTCACACACATACACTACTGCCAATTTAGTATATTCAATTCACCTATAGCGCATGTCTTCGGACTGTGGGGGAAACCGGAGCACAGCCAACACAGGGAGAACATGCAAAACAACTGACCCAGCCGGCACTCGATCCAGTGACCTTCTTGCTGTGAGGCGACAGTGGTAACCACTGAGCCACTGTGCCACCATGACAGTACTTAATATTTTTTTTTATTTTTTGCAAGATACTAGTATTCAGTTAATTAGGTTAACTAAGTTAGGTTAATTAGGCAAGTCATTGGATAACAGTGGTATGTTCTGCACGCAGTCAAAAATATTAATGTTTGTATTGACCTTAAATATTGCCAAACTAAAAAATAAGACTTTCTCCAGAAGCAAAAAAAATATTATAAGAAATACTGTGAACATTCCCTTGCTCTTATAAACAGCACTTGGCAAATATTTGAAAAAAAAAATTGGTATCCCTTTCTCATATTCTCCTTTTCTGATATATTAAAGTGTTATTATATCTTGCTTAACAGTTATCTGTTTCTGCTCTAGGTGAACAGTGATGTGGTGTTCTGGCAGAGGAAAGCATGTGGTACCTTCGCTGTGGTCCACGTTGACAAGAATGCAATCGGCCACTGCATCAGCACCAAGGCTGTGGGCTCGGACAAACGTGTGGACATCACCAACCACTACAAACACCCAGAAGGTGAAAAATCACACACATCACTTAATAGTGCAGTATGAAGGATTGACACCTAGTGGTTGAACTAGGTATTGTAGTCCAAATTCAAAATATTGGAGAGGTTTTATTTTGTTTATGTGGCCCCTTCGATGACAACTCCTTGCCAGATTGATGACACCAACATGAGCGAGTCTTACACTTAGCTGCTCAACTAAAGTTTACGTTTGTAATATATGTAATGTTTGCAAATTATAAACCACCTCATGAATAAACCACCTCATGGAACCACTTAAGAGTAAGTAAATTCTTCTTTTTTTTGGATGAACTATCTTCGTGTCTGTGTATTTGTTGTTTTGCTTTCGTCTCTCTCTTTCCGTTGCTATTGGCTGGTGTAACTGTCTGTCATTATTATGTGGGGGCTCGTCCGGGATCTCTCCATTTTTATATGAAGGAAAGACATTTAAAAATGTATATATACAAATAAATCCCTTTTTTCTTTTTTTATGCTGCTTGTCAGTTTATTCCCTTCATTGTAAATAATTATATTTTCTTTATTGGAACTTTCTTTCTCCTCATTTTTTTGGGGGGGCTTTGATACTGACAACGTTCATAATGACCTGGAATTTGACTTCCTTTGTGTTGCATCTGCCATACCCCTATAACATCTTTGGAGACGTAACATATCTGGGGGCTCGTCCAGGATCTCTCCATTTGTATATAAAGCAGAAACATTTAATAATATATGTATATTTATAAATAAATAGCTGTTTTGGAGTTTTTTTTCCTTCTTTTTTTATATGGCTTGTCTGTTTTCCTCTTCATTGTAAATAAATATATATATATATATATATATTTTTTTTTAGAACGTTCTTTCTTCTCATTAATTTTTTTTGGGCTTTGTTACTGACAACATTTATTAGGGTTAGTAAATAATAACTGCGCCTGCTATACCCCTAAAACATCTCTGGAGACGTAACACTCTGTAACGTCTCTTTCTCTTGGAGCTGTTGTAATTTTACCTCTGCTTTTCCTCTCCACATCCATCAGGTTCAGAGGAGGAGCGTCGTGCGGTGGAAACTGCTCTTCGTCACGGCTCAAAGAAGTGCGTGTATCCGCTGCCCTCCGCTGAGGATGTCATCTGTGACATAACCATGAAGGGCGATGGGGTGTGTGTGGGCAAGGATGCAGTGCTTTGCATCGCGCTGAAGAATAAATGTAGCTCAACTCGTAGCGTGACCCTCCACAGCCACCTGTCGGCCGCTTACTACACCGGCATCCACAAGTCTTTGGTGAAGAAGGACCAGACATGCTTCGAGCTCAAGGCTACTGAAAGTAAGAAATGATGGAAACTTTATTATTATATTAATATATATTTTGGGCTCCTACACTGCAAAAAGGACCCAGTATACTAACAGAAAAGTGAGTTTTCATTCTTTGCTTAGCGAAGTTCAAACCCTTCGAGCAGCAGCATACTGTTAGAGAACATTAATATTAATGAACATGTGGCAGCGTTTAGATGAATATGTCAATATTTGCTGCATGCTTTCTTCTCAACCACAAAATAAACACACAAAAAAATAGAAGTATGAAAACAGTAGTTAAAGGGATAATTTGCCAAAAAAAATTAATTAACTTATTATTTATTCACTCTGATGTGGTTTTAAGCATTTATGAGTTTCTCTCTTCTGTTAACCAAAAAAAAAAGATAGAAGAATTTTGATTGCTGGCATCTATCAACTTCCAAAGTAGAAAACAAATAAATACTATGGAAGTTAATGGGGGCCAGCTACCAGCATTACTCAAAATATCTTCTTTTGTGTTTTACGGAAAAAAGAAACTAATTGGCACAATTTATTTTATATCACTATTAATTTTATACACTTTAATTAACAACTTGACAGAACAAAAAAAGAAGAGCCCCAGAGCCACACTCACTTATTACATAATCATCACTGACCAATCAATGATAGTACAAAGGTGTTTACTGGCCAGAGGAACCTTTCCAGAAAATTGGATTTGGACTTTTTTTTGTTGTTAGTTCAAAACAAACTTAATTTTGGTTTGATTTAGTTGCACCAATTATGAACTTTATTTAACATATTCACTTTTTAAAAACAATTTATCCAAAGGAAACCTTTGTAGTGGTATCATTCATTCATTCATTTTCTTTTCGGCTTAGTCCCTTTATTAATCTGGGGTCGCCACAGCGGAATGAACTGCCAACTTATCCAGCATATGTTTCCCGGCACTGGGAAACATCCATACGCACTCATTCACACACATATACTACTGACAATTTAGCTTACCCAATTCACCTATACCGCATGTCTTTGGACTTGTGGGGGAAACCGGAGCACCCGGAGGAAACCCACACAAAAGCAGGGAGAACATGCAAACTCCACACAGAAATGCCAACTGACTCAGCCGAGGCTCGAACCAGCGACCTTCTTCCTGTGAGGCAATCGTGCTACCCACTGCGCCACCGTGATGCCCTTTGTAGTGGTATAATGGATAATATTTTTGGTTTTCCCAAAATGAACCATCCATTGAACATTTTTTTTTTTAGCATGAAGAAGATTTTCAATGAATAGTTCACCCAAAAATTTAAATGACCCCATAATTTACTCACTCTCAAGCCATCCTCGGTGTATATGACTTTATTCTGTGATTCTTTATTCTATAATTGGATGTCAATAAAGAACCTTTATTTTAAAGGGATAGTTGTCATCAATTACTCACTTATTACTTGTTTCAAACCTTTTGAGTTACTTTCTTCTATTAAACACAAAAGCAGATCATTTAATGAAAGCTGAAAACCTGTAATCATTGACTTTCATAGTTGGTTTTCCTATTATGGAAGCGAATGGTTACAGGTTTTCAGCTTTTGTTTTCTAAATTTTGGTGTTCAATAGGATATAGAAACTCATAAAGGCTTGGAACCACTTGAGGGTGAATAAATCATGAGAAAATTATGATTTATTGATGATCTAAAAATATTTTTTATTATCGTCCATTAATACAATCACTGTAGAGAATAAATCAACTCTAAAATCAAATCTAAAATATGAGGAGTTCTGATATGTTTGAGATGAGGATGTTTTGTATTTCTTTAAACAGAAGCATTTGTATTTATCAGTGTTTATCTTCCTTTAGCCAAGGTTCTGGAGTGGTCTCTGAAATATGAGGATTACAAGAACCACCTTGTGGATCATTCAACGATGATGCTGACTGTTGCCGGACACGTCACTCAGACTCAGCAGATTGTGGCCAAACGCTTCAACTTTCGACTGCCCACACCCAACCTTGTTATTTCTGTGAGTTTCAACTACTCTAAATGATTCACTTAAAGGTCCCTTGAAATTAAAATAAAGTTTTTTAGATGTTAGTAAGAGTATTGTATTTTTAGTATTAAGGATGTCTATAAGCTAGTGTGCTCCAAAACAGTGACAAAATTTGGTTTAGAAGATATAATCCTGATATAAACATCTAAAGCTTGCAGTTTGTCTTTCGCGTAAATGGATCAACTTTTTTTTCATGACACCTCATACTTCATTTTCTCATCAAATCTTCTGACCAATCAGATGCTCTCTAGTATCTGACATGCCCCGCCCCCTTCAAGGCGCTTCTCATTTGCTTTTCATTTGATGCGCTTGAGCTCAACCACTCTCACTGGCAGAGCTGTGAGAAAAACAAAACACTATTGGCTGTTTTTTTTAAAGGGGAGGAGCTACTCTATGTCCCACCCTCTATTCATGTTTCAGTTGAGATTACGTCAAACATTGAATAAAAATGCACATTTTAAAGCACTTCATGAGACCTTAAAACATTGTATTTGAATAGTTCTGATGTTGGGGTTAGGGATCAGGGTGGGTTAGGGCGATATTACAGCCGCATATCACACCCCTCAAAATTTACACTGGTAGTACAATCTGATATATTTCATCAACAAAATGTGCTGGCTACTTTTTTAAAGGGAATGAGAAAAATATGACAGGGTAGGGCAAATTGAACGGCTCACACTTTGTTTTTGTTTTTTTTATAAAGCATTTGAAACAATGCTTTATTATCTGGGCTTTTAAAAAAAGTGGTGTCTATGGTGTTAATGTTGTTTGTGCTTTTACCTTTTAGCCTGGATGTGATTGTGTGGTGGGCAAAGAAGTACCAGTCAAAATCACTTTCCAAAACCCACTGCCCTGCGTGCTGAAAAACGCCATCTTCCGCATTGAGGGGCTGGGTCTGAAGCACTGCAGATCCATCAACTATGGGTAGGAAATTGAGCGTTAAATTATATTATTATTATTATTATTATTATTATTATTATTATGTTTTTTTGGGGAATAGCTAGAAATACATTGTAGACTGTAAGAAATGCTGGGCTCCACACAATTCCTTCATGTTGTCTCAACACAAATTGATTAAATCAACTTAATCGTTTTTACAAATTTAAGTGGGTTGAACATAAAACATTTAAGTTGTCCCCCCCAAAAAAGCTTAAGAATTGTGTTGTTTCATCTCATTTTAAATAAGTAGTTTGAACAAACAGCATAAGTAATTTTTTGAGTGTGTGAGTGAGAATCAGTGGCGTGCACAGACCTCCTGTGGGGCAGAAGGGCCAAAAAGGGCACTTAAAAAAGTGGGGAAAGGTTCCTTAGGTTTTTTTCTTTTCATCCTTTATTTCCTTGGCATTCTATTTATTTATTTATTTGTTTATTTGGCAGGGACAGTGTACATTAATAAGCATTGCTGCAGATGCACCAGAATTAGCCAGAAGGCTATTTTCCATCTGTTGTCCCTGGACAATTATACAATCAATCAAGAAGCACTAAAATAGACATAGTTTCATAGATCCTAATAAAAATGTGTATGTACAAATTAAACTAAAAACACCAACATTATGTAATAGAGATAAGAATAGTTAAAACACATTTAAACAACGAATCATTAAGATGGCAGACACAAGTGGTAACATGCTGGGTAGGTTCATGCTAATAGGAATGATGGCGCGTCTGATGTTCTATAAACCAGAATGTTAAATGTTTTTTTGAACATATTGTAAGAAGTTATTTCTCTGATGCTGCCAGGGACAGAGTTCCACTCCTGTGCAGCTGTAACTGAAAAGGCACCCTGGCCAATTCTATGAACTCTTCCCCCACCAGCATTTCTTTTTTTAATTGCCAGCCATCGTCAGCATTTTCGATGATTTCCAGCTAAATTTGACGGCCCTCAGAATATTTTCTGCTAGGAATATACGAGCATATTTTATATCAAAATAAAGAACCAAGCCTCTGCTTTCAAAGAAGAAAAGCATTTTAATCTATGGTCATGTGGTCATGTTTTATCCCCATTTGAATGCAAATAGGTTTCATCAAAAATGCAACATTTTTGACAGGAATATAAAATGCACTTTTCAAAAAATATTTGTGTGTATGCATGCACATAATGCGTTACGCACATAAACACACAAACACACATATTGTGTGTGTGTGCGCACGTGTAAATACACTTCCAACCAAATGTCTAAAAACGCATATTAAACAAATTTCCAACCTTGTGCAGATCAATTTTTTTAATGGCAAAAATAATCTGAATATGTAAATCATCTTCCGTGACATTTTGTACGAATCTTTCAATAACTTTATCAAAGCATATTTTTGATCAGTAATATGCTTTGCCGTGAATGAATTTTTGACCACTTGAGAGGCACTTTTCTTAAAATTGATACATTTTTTTGAATCCTTATATTATAGATTTTTAAATAGTTGTATCTCCACCAAATATTGTGCGATCCTAACAAACCCATACATTAATGAAAAACTTATTTAGCCAGAGCAAGATTTAATCAGGGCAAGCTGTTTTCCTTGGGAAAAAATATATATTTTTGGCTTGGTATTGTTACACCAATTACTGTTTTATTCATCACCATCAACTCTGAATTAATCCATACATTAATTAAAAGCTCATTTAATTAGCTTCAAGATGACATATAAATCTCAAACTCCAATAATTGACACACATGACTAATTTTGTGATCCAGAGTCTATATATATGTATGTATGTATGTATGTATGTATGTATGTATGTATGTATGGGGCGTTTCTGTGTGGAGTTTACATGTTCTCCCCGTGTTGGCGTGGGTTTCCTCCGGGTGCTCCGGTTTCCCCCACAAGTCCAAAGACATGCGGTATAGGTGAATTGGGTAAATTGTCCATAGTGTATGAGTGTGAATGGGTGTGTATGGATGTTTCCCAGAGATGGGTTGCAGATGGAAGGGCATCCGCTGCGTAAAACATATGCTGGATAAGTTGGCGGTTCATTCCGCTGTGGCGACCCCAGATTAATAAAGGGACTAAGCCGAAATGAAAATGAATGAATGAATATATATATA
>CAIGQW010000298.1:9039135-9056417 GCA_903798125.1 Danio choprae | reverse complement strand
GTATATATATATATATATATATATATATATATATATATATACACATACATACATACATACATACATACATGCATACATGCCTAATATCCAGGCAGAAAGTGATAAATTCTTCGCAAATTGTTAAAATATTGGTGTATGTGATGCAGCAAGTCCAGAGACTTGTAATATATGATCACTTTAATGTATTATATGACTAAAATGTGGTCATAAACTAATATTTTCTCAATTCAAATGAGTAGCAGCTTGGACCCGGAAACAGTAATCCACACGTCATGACTTAACAAGTGGATTGCTTGACCAACCCAGGTAATTTGGAAATATATATTTTAAATAAGCTATTAAGCTATTAAGTTATTAGCAGGAACAGACAGAATCTGCCGACATTTTTAGCTATTTCTGCCCAGAATTTTGTAAAAAATATGCAGATTTTTGTGGAATGATTTTGGGAGTATCATAACTAAAAACTGAATATATGAAAAAAAAAAATAATCCTTTTTTAACTTTTATTTAATGTTTACAGTGCAAACCCAATTAGATCCACTAATTTGGTAAACAAAGCAAGTCTCTCATATAATATCTCTACTAAAAGACTAAAATATTACTTTACTTTGTATTGTAAATAAATCAAACGAACATTTTCATATTGGTCAATAATATTACCGAAATTAATTTAAAAACTGAATAAATATAAATTTGCACAGATTTACACAAGTAAATAAATACTCAATGATTGGCTAAAAATCTGTGCACAGATTGCATGTGGGTCTACTTATTAGTTACTAGTTAATTAGTTACAGTATAGCAACTAATAAAGTTATGGTAACTAATAACTTAACTTTTCTGATTTTGATTGTAATGCAATAATGTGCACCTTTTGCAATGTTGCTTTATAATAATAATAATTATTGTGAAAAGCGCTATACAAATAAACTTGAATTGAATTATGTTCCTCAGCTTAAATTTTTGCAAAACGTAAAATACATTGCTCCGGGTACATTGCATTGCACGTTTCAGAAGACAAATCCACTAAAGGGTGCTGTCTACATTTATGCGTATCTGAAATGTTACTTACAGCACATTTTTGTTGTACGTTACAGATACACGTCCTTGTACACATCTATTGCTTATCGTTTATTGTGATGATAATATTTATGACGATAATTTAAACGGTTTTAACACCAGGCATATGTTGCTTATCATTTCTGCATAGTGATATCACAAAAATGGGCCTTAAATTAATCACCCAGTTCTGTACAGCTCAAAAATAAAACTTACAATGTCCAATTACAATGTCCAGAAGGAGCTGTAAATGAAAATTAAATGTACACTAGGCCAATTGCATGGCCAACCCAGGCTCATTGGAAATATACGTTTCTCAGCTTACATTTTTGTGAAACATAAAATACATTGCTCCGGGTACATTGCGTTGCACGTTTCAGATGACAAATTCACTAGAGGGCGCTGTCTACATTTTTGTGAATATGAAATATGTTACTTAGAGTACGTTTTGTTGTGCGTTACAGATACACGTCCTTGTACACATCTATTACTTATCATTTATTGTGATGATAATATTTATGATGATAATTTTAACATTTTAACACCAGACAAATGTTGCTCATTATTTCTGCTCACTGATAAAAGTCTGACATCACAAAAATGGGCCTTCAACTAATCACCCTCATTCTGTGAACTCTGTACAGCTCAATAATAAACTAATTACAATGTCCATTTTCCAATTACAATGTCCTAAAGGAGCTGTGAATGCTATACAAGTCGATATATTGATTATTGACAGGCCTAAAACAAATTACTTTGCACGGTACAAACATGAAGTTTTCAACATTACCTCATGTCATTCTGTTACGCTCAAAAGGAAACTAATTACAATGTCCATTTTACAATTACAATGTCCAAAAGGAGCTGTGAATGGAAACTAAATTTACACTCAGCCAACTGAATGGCCAACCCCGGCTCATTGGAAATAAGTTTATTGTGATGATAATATTTATGATGATAATTTAAACGTGTTAAGCTCAAGCATATGTTGCTCATTACTGCTCACTGATGAAAGTCTGACGTCTCTAAAATGGGGTTTTATTTATTCACCCTCATTCTGTGAACTCTGTACAGCTCAAACGGAAAATAAATACAATGTCTATTTTCCAATTACAACGTCCAAAGATGACAAATCCACTAGAGGGCGCTGTCTACATTTTTGCACATCTGAAATATGTTACTTTGACTACGTTTTGTTGTACGTTACAGATACACGTCTTTGTACACATCTATTACTTATCATTTATTGTAATGACAGTATTTATGACGATAATTTAAACGTTTAACACCAGGCATGTGTTGCTTATGATTTCTGCATAATGATGAAAATCTGACATCACAAAAATGGGCCTTTAATAATAATCACCCTCATTCTGTGAACTCTGTACAGCTCAATTATAAACTAATTACAATGTCCATTTTACAATTACAATGTCCTAAAGGAGCTGTGAATGCTATACAAGTCGATAATGATTATTGACAGGCCTAAAACAAATTACTTTGCACGGTATAAACTGAAGTTTTCAACATTCCCGATTTATTTCTAGGTAAATAATAACATGGAGTTTAACAGGAACAACACTGGAGTACAAATATTTTTCCAAGTAAAAAAGGGCTTGCAGTTTCGATTCAGAGAGAGGAGCAAACTTGGAGTAAAAATAAATAAATAAATAATAATAAAAAAAAAACTACACTTGACTCGCTCATGTTTCATATTCAATGCAAGACAGTCCAGCAGAAGTTCAGGATGTACCACATGAACAAAACAGTGCCAACAACCGATGACCCCCCCCCCCCCCGCCCCCCCCATTTGAATTTTTAAACAGGCATATTAAAAATTTACACCGAGGAGATCTCACAACAGCCCGAGCCCTCATTCACTCGCCTCCACCCAAAGCATTGTGTTACATTTCAAACAGTGCTTATCTGATGGAAAAAACAAGTGCGCGTCACTGGATCATCTGCTAAAGAAAGACTAAATCTAGCGCCGAGCAGCATATTTGAGGTCTTTTGGGTTTTGCAGCAAGACCGGTTTCTTAAAACATTCCAGAGAAAAACAAAGAAGATCGAGACACACATCACAATGCAAAACGTTGCAACCAAAATTTAAACTGTTAATAAAATACTACATTTATTTTTGTATAATTTAAAATCTAGAAATAATATAAAAAAAAACTGAAGCTGAACATATACATGACAAAAGTATATTTGACTGCTAAAATAAAAAAAATCATAAATATAAAAAGTTATATTAAAAAAAGTTGTTTGTAATTTGAAAACTTGAGTATGTAGAAGCAGATAATCTGATAAACAAAGACTAAATCTAGCATTAAACTATTTATCTTTCAGTTTTACAACAAGACCTGCTTCTTATATCATTACATAACCATTAAAACAGGGGTGTCCTAACTCGGTCCTAGAGGGCCGGTGTCCTGGAGAGTTTAACTCCAACCCTAATCAAACACACCTGAACCAGCTAATCAAGCTCTTACTAGATATACTACAAACTTCCTGGCAGGTGTGTTGAAGCAAGTTGGAGGTAAACTCAGCAGGACACCGGCCATCCAGGACTGAGTTTGGACACCCCTGCATTAAAACATTTATTTAAAACGTTTAAAAATAGATATAAATAAAAATAAGGAGGGCCGAGACATATGGCACAATGCAAAATGTTGGAACAAAACTTCAAGAACTTTTTCATGAATTAAAGCTAATCAGACTTTTTAAATAATGTCTTTTATTGCACTCCAGTGTTTTTTATATATTATAATATTATTGGCAGCACGGTGGCGCAGTGGGTAGCACAATCGCCTCACAGCAAGAAGGTCGCTGGTTCGAGCCCCGGCTGGGTCAGTTGGCATTTCTGTGTGGAGTTTGCATGTTCTCCCCGTGTTGGCGTGGGTTTCCTCCGGGTGCTCCGGTTTCCCCCACAAGTCCAAAGACATGCGCTATAGGTGAATTGGGTAAGCTAAATTGTCCGTAGTGTATGAGTGTGAATAGGTGTGTATGGATGTTTCCCAGTGATGGGTTGCAGCTGGAAGGGCATCCGCTGCGTAAAACATATGCTGGATAAGTTGGCGGTTCATTCCGCTGTGGCGACCCCAGATTAATAAAGGGACTAAGCCGAAAAGAAAATGAATGAATGAATGAATGAATAAATTATTGCCTTTTTTATATATTATATATAATTGCCTTTTATAATATTATTGCCTTTTTATATATGTAATTTATTAATTTTGATCGTATGGTGAGCTCTGCTGTGATGTGAATTTCCCTTTGGGAGTAATAAAGTAATCAAACAACAAACAATAATAATAATATAAAATATAGAAATAATATTTAAGCTTTTTAAAGTCATGTCGATCAGCTGTTTTGTCTATAAGCTGACATACGAGCGATCCGCTGATAAATCGTGACTTTAAGATGCTCCAGTGTGCCTGTATCTGTGGTTACACTCAGTAAACAGAGGTGAGTTCGGTGAACTGATGACCTTCACGGCCAATCACAGTCATTTCTGTTGAGCATGTGAACACAATGGCAAATCATCGCTGTTTAAGAACGCGCTCACATGTTAGCGGGAAATTGACTTTTTTTAAATTTCAATAGGGATTGGTATCGAATTCCAGTATCGTGACAACACTAAAATAAAATAAAATAAAATAAACTGAAGCTGAACAGAACTTTTAACATATATTCTGACAAAAGCTTATTTGATTACTAAAATTCATTCATTCATTCATTCATTTTCTTTTCCGCTTAGTCCCTTTATTAATCTGGGGTCGCCACAGCGGAATGGATCGCCAACTTATCCAGCATATGTTTTACGCAGCGGATGCCCATCCAGCTGCAACCAATCACTGGGAAACATCCCTACACATTCACACACATACACTACGGACAATTTAGCCTACCCAATTCACCTATACCGCATGTCTTTGGACTTGAGGGGGAAACCGGAGCACCCAGAGGAAACCCACGCCAACACGGGGAGAACATGCAAACTCCACACAGAAATGCCAACTGACCCAGCCGAGGCTCGAACCAGCGACCTTCTTGCTGTGAGGCGATTGTGCTACCCACTGCGCCACCGCGTCGCCCTAACATATATTATGACAAAGCGTTTTTGATTACTAAAATTACAATTAATGTTTTTATAAATAAAAAAATACTAAAAGTTTTTCAGCAATTTAAATTTATCAGATTTTGTTTAATAATATAAAATATAGACATTAAAAATCTAAAGCTGAACAGAACTCTTAACATAAATGACAAATTTAAAAGCATATATAATTACTGAAATCACAATTAAAATCTAAATTTAAATATACAACATTTATATAAAAAACTTTTGCTGTATGTAACTTGGAAGCTCAAATATACTGCCTTTTTTCCATATAGCCTTCATAGCCTTTCTTCAACAATATTAAAATTAAATGACCATTTCTCAGCAGAGATAGTCTTATAAACACACTAAATCTAGCATTAAACAAGTTATCCTTTGGTTTTTATTCATTTCATTCATTAAAACCAAAATAAAATGTTAGTACAGAATGGCCACACAGCGGAAATGGCTGCAAAATAGTTAACTTAAAAGTTTGAACAGGTTGATTGGTGCACCATATGGCAACCCAAGTCCTTTCTCCTACCTGGAACGAACATGAAACGCCTGATCCTCGTCTTTTGTGATCACATCCATTTAAGTTCATAGTAAAAGTCCAAGTTTAAGACAAAAACAAGACACTCGAGGTTACAAATAAATCGAATATCATATCGTCATAAGTTTAAAATAAGAAAAATAGACAAAGGTGGAGTAAGGACGTCCATGTTTTCACCGTATCTAAACCATCTGACATGTGAGCCACACTAAAGAAAAAGCCTAAGAAATATGAGCCTCCCTCTTTTTCCCCACACACACACACGGGTGTAAGCAGCTAATGATTTCACTAAGAAAACCCTCATTGACTGATTAATCACAGTATTTCCACCCTACAAACTCATTCTGACTCTAATGTTGCATCTCATGTAGACGGTGAACATGAGGAAGTTTCTTGATTTCCTCATGAGGAACCTTCTAGATTTCCTCATGAGGAACCACATTCATTTATAAAGACACTTTTTCCATGACAAAGTTGATGTTAAGCTTCAGTGGCTGTTTAAATTGATACCAACTAAAGGTGTGACGAGACTGAATTCATAAGAACAAGTCGAGACTTTAGACTTCAATGAAATCTTACAGTTTTTATAATAAAATATACAGTTAAAGACAAAATTATCAGCCCTCCAGTGAAATATTTATTCTTTTACAAATTTTCTCAAGTAACATTTGATGGGAGCACAGAAATTTTCACAGTATTTCCTATAATATTTTTTCTTCTGGAGAAAGTCTCATTTGTTGTATTTTGGCTAAAATAAAAGCAGTTCTTAATTTTTTTTAAAGCATTTTAAGGTCAATATTATAAGCCTCCTTAAACAATATTTTTCTTGCCGACTGGAAGATATTAAAGAAGATATTTTGAAGAAAGCAGAATACCTGTAACCATTGACTTCCACAGTAAAAAAAAATAAAAATACAATGGAAGTCATTACAGGTTTTCAGCTTTCTTCAAAATATCTTATTGTGTCAAAGACACTTATAAAGGTTTGGAACAGGTGAAAGGTGAGCAAATGACGAATATTCATTTTGAACTGCATATTCGGGTGAACTGCATGTACTATACCTTTAAATCTTAAATCGCTAAATTCTTCTAGTGCACTGAAACAGTGGCCGCGTCCGGAATCGCATACTTCCATACTATATAGTACGCTAAAAACAGTATGCGAGCCGAGTAGTATGTCTGAATTCATAGAATTCGAAAAACAGTATGCGAGAAGTACCCGGATGACTTATTACTTCCGGTGAGATTCTGAAGTGCGCATCCGATGGACGCTACGCTATCCCACACTGCACTGTGAGAGAATTCATGAATGGGAGTGAAGCGTGATCATGACAAAATGGCGGATGCAGTACAATATGAGTTCAATTCATACTTCTCATATTCATACTGTATAGAAATGTACTTTTCTAATGGTCGAGTAGCACATTAAAATTCAAATGCAATACCTACCGAGTAGTAGGCGATTTCGGACGCAGACAATGTTACAATGTTTTAGATAAGAATTTCTCTACAGCTCCTTAACTCTTAAACAACCAGTAGATTACACATGACTGTGATACCACAATGATTATAAGGCATTTGATTTTTACTTTAGCAAAACCTTCAAGGTGCAGTATGTAAGTTTGACACCCAGTGGTTGAACCGGGTATTGCATTCCTGGATCAAAACAAACGCAAGCGCAGTTTGCCAGATTGATGAGCAACAGGAGTGAGTCTGACTGTGGTCTGACGATCGAGCCTAAAGGCTGATTTAAGTCGTGTTCTATATAAAAGCAACGGCACATGATAGAAGGAATATTCTCCATATTAAAAAGAGTTTTTCTCCTAACCAACACCTTGAACTGATATATTAGAAACGGCTTCTATTTCTTGCAGCTGAACAACAGAAAACTGACAATGATCACCTCAGGTACACCTCATGTGCTTTGTTCAGTGTTAAATGCTAACAATGTGAGTTTGAATGGCATTTTACATGACATTTATAGCCATACTACTGAAAGCAGCAGCAGATAGTTCACCTCAGATCTTAAAAATAAAATTAACCGTTTGAAATTGAACTTCAGAACTGCGACTCAAAACCAACACATAGTGATTCAGCATCTACATTTAATAATGTTAAAGAGGTTTAATGTGTATTAATTAGATTATAGACCATACCATTTCGTGAGTGAGGGTATATTCTGAATGGCTTTATTTAAATGTGTCATGTTTCGTCTGGTGCAAACAGCTAAACTGCTTATCACGGCAAATCTCGTCACACAGCGTGCTGTTAGGACACAGGGTTACAATGTGACCTGCTCACCTAACGTTTACGTTGGTAATATTTATATTATTTGCTAATTAATAACCTCATGTTACTAATTAGGAACTCTGAATCTCATTTCGGCGTCTGCTACTGTCCACCGGCGGTCACAATTCGGTCACAAGCGCATGCTTTGAGAGCCTTTCTGACTGAATGAATTAAATACGTGGTTTTCCAACAAGGCAACCCGGGGGGCTGAAATATAATTGGCTAAAGTGGCAGTGGACGGGTTAAAAGAACCAAAACAAAGACAGCCGTTCAGGCACGAAACAGACATTTTCAAAGCAGAATATCTGACTTCAGCATTGTTTTTCAGATAAACAAGAATGTTCACTTAACATGTTTCCTAAATACCTGCAAACATATTATGGTATTTTTATGCTTCAGAAGAGTCAAAAACGTACATACAGCACCTTTAATCAATCATAATGATATAATTGTCAATCCTCAATATATCAATCGTCAATATTACACATTTCTCATTGCGATACTAATGCTGAAACCACATATTGTGCAGCACTAGAGCAGATTGAGACGCACCCCTAGCCTAACTTCATCTTGGGAAAAATCACAAAGGAAAATACGTCAGAAATCAGATTTGTTTGTACTTCAGGAATTCCTTGTATTGAGCAGAAATCTAAAAGCATTGTTCACATCTTCAAAACTACATCAATGGACAGTCTCAGGAAAGGGCCAGAACCTCCATTTCATCCAGCATTAAAAAAATTGATATCATTTGCAAACACTTCTGCATCTGGCCAAACACAGCGGTTTCGTGGCTCTGTTCCTAAAACGCAGAGCCAGTTGGTGCAGAAAACCAAGGCCACGTCCAACTGTACTTTTACTCAAGCGTGCGATAAAGACATACTGGATGAATTTTTCCGTCTTGTTTGACATTTAACTTCCTTGCCAGTGTAATTTCACTAAACAAGCAATGCCAGTAATATTAACCAATCACAAACTGCTCTGTATTCACATATAGAAACGACTGCATCATTTCACTTCATTTTATTTATGCTAATAGTTCAAGAATCATTAGGCCACTTACTATCTGAGCAGTAATAGTCCAGATTAATTGAGGTTTTATATTCACACATTCATTCATTTTTCTTTGGCTTAATCCCTTATTTATCAGGGGTCGCCACAGCGGAATGAACTGCCAACTATTCCAGCATATGTTTTATGCAGCGGATGCCTATTCAGCCGCATCCCTGTACTGGGAAACACCCATTCACACATTCATACACACTCATACACTATGGTCAATTTAGTTCATCCAATTCACTTATACCCCGTGTTTGGAAACCCAAGCCAACGCGGGGAGAACATGCAAACTCTACACAGAAATGCCGACTGCCCCAGCCAGGACTTGAATCAGCGACCTTCTTGCTGTGAGGTGACAGTGCTAACCACTAAGCCACCATGCTGCCTCATTAAAAGTTATTTAAAAGTGAAATGCAGACAAAAAGCTGCTGTGTAAGTTCTGTCAGACTGAGCCTGTCCAGGTGTTTCTCATAAAAGCCCATGGGAAACTTTTGAAAGCAGGGAACTGCTTATAATGAGACAAGAAAAATACAGGAGGAAGTATATTTGAGTCTTATTTCACCCCAAAACCAAACAAACAAACAAACAAATAATAACAATACAAATAATAATGGAGCGACAAAGGCTCAGTGGCTAGCACTGTCGCCTCACAAAAAAAAAGTCGCTGGTTTGAGTCTCGGCTGGGTCAGTCTGCATTTCTGTGTGGAGTTTACATGTTTCCTCCGGGTTCTCTGGTTTCCCAGTACTGGGTTGCAGCTGGAAGGGCATTCACTGCGTAAACCATATGCTGGATAAGTTGGCGGTTCATTCCTCTGTAGTGACCCCTGATGAAAAAAAGGGACTAAGCCGAAAAAAAATGAATGACAACTAACCCAGCTAGGACTCGAACCAGCGACCTTCTTGCTGTGAGGCGACAGTGCAAACCACTGAGCCACCGTGTAGCCCAAAGGCTAAATATGTTTTCTTTAAAAAATAATTTGTATTTTAAAAAAAAATAAATCATGCGTTAAAAATATTAACTACAATTTTAACCCCTTCAAACTGCAAGAAAGAACCCTAAATATTTATATAACAAATAATAATAAAATATCAATGCACAGAAGACAAAAACCTGGTCCCATTTTCCACATTTCAATGCCTTCTCACCCCCAAATCAAAAATAAAAACATTAAAGGTTAACAAAATGTGTTATATAAGGAAAACCAAGCCTATTATCGCACAGTTTTATACTTTAATTTACATAAATGCACAAGAATCAGATCCAATCTCATATTGATGAAACAAAGTATTCGTATGTCTAACTCATCTATCAAAATCATCCTGTTTGGACACAATTAAGCTGGCTTTTACCATAACCATATTAAAATAAAGCTAAATATGTTTTCTTTAATAAATAATTTACATATATATAAAAAAGACAAATCACACATTAAAGACATTAACTACAATTTCAACCCCTTAAACGGCAAGAAAGAACTACAAGTATACAAGTATAGTAAAGATGTATAAACACGGTACAATGTGTATTTCTGCTATTTGGAAAAACTAGCTTAAAAGTCACATCTTTATCACTTATGCTGCATATAACATAACTTGTCCCAGTTTTTCCTCAAAGTAAAGTTTGGACAGGAGTGCTCGTGGTCACCATGCTTTTCAAACGTGTCTTGGAGATAAACTACAATAAAGTTTTGCCTTTTTTTATACCTAAAACGTCGTTTATTTACGACATCGGGCTAAAATACAAGAGCAAAAAGATTCTCAAGAAATACAACCCAATGAAGCGCAGGAAAAACAGAAACAGAAAGGCTTTGTGGAGAAGCTGTTTGTGCTCGAATAAAACGCTGAAAGAGAAATCAAACTCGTACCTCAGACACTTTCAGACTTGTACCGCTGTAAAGCGTTTACACCGCGCTACATGTCCTGCGGTAAGAGAGTTTCACGCGTTGTGAAGAAGCATCGGTGAAATCTTTTTTTCTCTTAATCCGCCATGTTTTCTCAAGACACTTTCCTTTCCTTACTTTTTTTTCGGAAAAAAAGGAAAGGTTCTTTTTTGCTTTGGCACGCCAATCATTGCACAGGAGTTTGTAAACGCCACGCCTCACCATCGTAATGACTCTGAAGTTTCGATCGGTCCTTTAAATAGACTCCTTTGAATGATTCAGATGAACCGATTCGCCAGCCGACTTTATAGAGCGTTTTTCAAAAACAGATGTTTTCGTTTTCTAACAACGCCTTATTTAACTTATTGTAAACGAGTTTTCGCAACATTTAAAATTGTATCGTTTTAGTACGGGTTTCATCTAATGTTTATATTTTATTTCAGCTGATTCCCCAAACGACAATGACTCGTTATCAGGATACTGTGAAGTTCTAACTAAAATATTATAAATGATTACTGATGAGTAAACCACTGAAAACAAGCGAATGGTATTTTGAATGTTTGGTCGAACCAAATAGCAAAGAGATTCTGTAACAGGTCATTTTTGCTAAACGTTGAAGTACCAGAGCAATATTTTTTTACAAATATGAGAAAAGCATTTTAACAACATTAATAGACATGCGTTGTTAATTGTGATAGTATTTTAAACCTATAAACTATAAGCAAATACATTTTAACAAGGCAAAAGAAAAATAAAACACATTTGAGGGAAGACTCTTGGCGAATCGGTTCATTGAACTGACCGTCCGAAAGAATTCGATTAAATGAACTGAACTACCTAGTGCTCGAAGGAGCAAAACATAATTTACTTATTTATTTTTGGTCTGCTTTTCAAACTGGTTGCAACTCTTTGACAATAAATGAGGATCAACTAGATTATAGACTGTACAATTATCTTAAGGACTACTTAAAGGTATAGTTCACTCAAAAATAAAAACATTCTGTCATCGTTTATTCATCCTTTACTTCAGTCCGTTTGGCTTTCTTTCTACTGTTAAACACAAATCAAGATATTTTAAAAATCTGCAACCATTGACTTCTGTAGTATTTGTTTTTCCTACTATGGAGGTCAATGGTTACAGGTTTTCAGCTTTCTTCAAAATATTTTATTTTGTGTTTAACAGAATAACGAAATTCATAAAGGTTTGAAACCACTGGAGGGAGAGTAAACAATGAGTAAACTTTCATTTCTGGATGAACTATCCCTTTAACTTGAGTGTGAATAATAGTTTGATGTATTGACCAGCAGAGGTCAGTGTTTTGTTTAGGGTTTTTTTTCATTTAAATATGTCTAAAGTTCATTTATTTTTTTCCCCGTTTTAAATAAAAAGTATATATAATGCAATATAGACATTCAAGCAAATAATCAGCACAACACAAACTTCTGCACAAACAAACAAGCACATCATCAGCTGAATATTGCACTGCTGCAGTGGGGAAAATCTACACAGATATAAAGCATCACAAACCTGGCTAATATTTCCATCTGTGTGATGCACTCTGATGCTTTAAAAGATTTCAGGTCAGTCAAAACGTGAAAATGGACAAATAAATAATGCATCAGAGCTGGGAAATACATATACAGTAGCCTATTATACAATGTTTATACAAAATGTTTTGCAGTGATTTACATATCCGTTCACAGCATAAATGCACATTTGGTGAGGAAGAGAAGGCTACATATGAAGCAAAACAACAGTCTTTGGATGCACCTTTGACTTATGAAAACATTGCATTTTGAGTGAATTAACGCATTTTGGAGGTACAACATATCCTATGATCTTGTTTTTAGTTTGTTTTAACATTCTGGGGGGGGGGTGGGGGTGGGGGTGGGCTTGGGGTGGAATAAGACATGGTATTAACTGCTCAATTGTTTTAAGCGCCCGATAAATATTCAAACATAGAATTATAAATACATAATTGGCACATTTTTATCGCAACATTTTTGAGTTGTTGAACATTGTTTAGTTTTGAAACTCAATATATGTACACTGTTAGACTCTGGGCTGCACGGTGGCGCAGGAGTAGCACGATCGCCTCACAGCAAGAAGGTCGCTGGTTCGAGCCTCGGCTGGGTCAGTTGGCATTTCTGTGCGGAGTTTGCATGTTCTCCCCGTGTTTGTGTGGGTTTTCTCCGGGTGCTCCGGTTTCCCCCACAAGTCCAAAGACATGCGGTATAGGTGAATTGGGTAAGCTAAATTGTCCGTAGTGTATGTGTGTGAATGAGTGTGTGTGGATGTTTCCCAGAGATGGGTTGCAGCTGGAAGGGCATCCGCTGCGTAAAACATATGCTGGATAAGTTGGCGGTTCATTCCGCTGTGGCGACCCCAGATTAATAAAGGGACTAAGCCGAAATGAAAATGAATGAATGAATGAATGAAAATGTTGCAATTTTAATATTCTGATAAATTATTATTTTATGATGTGAATGAATTTTCTTCAAACTTAAATTAAGAATAAAGGTTCAGTAGTAGTTTGCTAAATATTTTTTTATTTTACCCAAATACATAATTATAAATTGAAAATCCAGAGCAACTGCAGTATTTTGTTTTGAAAGTAGTTTGATTGTTTTTTCCTTTTTAATATATTATTTTATAAACCACCTTTACATTTTTCCAGCAAAATGTGAACATGAATATAATTATAAAATTAAAGCTGCAAGCAGCGATGAAAGGGACCTCGCACCCGGGCTCACCGCCACCCGGTGGCCTTAGGATGACAGAGAACAGCGGACAATAATAATTTAAGCGATAAATATTAAAATACCTTAGAAAATCACCAATTTATGCCAAACTTCCCTCTCTCAGCAGGTGGCGCTATGACTGAGACTCAATATTGGCATGTAGATGCCTTCAGGAGAGGAATCTAATCGAACCTGTGCATTTTCAGGCAGATCAGATATTGTTTGGTTGAGTTATAAGTGCTTCCTCCTCCATGGCGAAGCATTGCACTTTCTCAGTCCGCCACGGACACGCCCCTCGCCGAAAACTCTAGATCTTCACAATTTAACATCACAAAGGCCTTTGGACTAAACTAACGGAACATGGATTCGATGTGATAAAATTTGTAGGAGGAGTTTGCTACACTGTAAAACATGTCACTTCCTCTTGCCAGCAGGTGGCGCTATATCTGTATCTGGTTATTGGCATGTAAACGTGTTCAGGTCAGGACTGTTATTAAACATATGGATTTTAAATCAGATCAGACAATGTATGCCTGAGTTATAACCACTTCCTGTTTCGTGGCGAAGCGGCAAAGTTTGAGAGGCCGCCACGGACACGCCCTTCGACGAAAACTCTAGATCTTCGCAATTTAACATCGCCAAAGCCTTTAGATGACAATACCCAATTTTGGTGTTGATCTGATAAATCCCCGAGGAGGAGGTTGTTCAAATACCACGCCTGGAAATGGCAAAAACTGCACTTTTTCCTTAATAAAGATGAAAATAATTTAAAGCCACAGTTCTGACCAGCTGCAACTGTACATAAAACAAATCATTCACACATTCATTCATTCATTCATTCATTTTCCTTCGGCTTAGTCCCTTTATTCATCAGGGGTCGCCACAGCGGAGTGAACCGACAATTTATCCAGCATATGTTTTACACAGCGGATGCCCTTCCAGCCGCAACCCAGTACTGGGAAACACCCATACACACATGTACACTATGGCCAATTTAGTTTATTCAATTCACCTATAGCGCATGTGTTTAGACTGTGGGGGAAACCGGAGCACCCGGAGGAACATGCAAACTCCACACAGAAATGCCAACTGACCCAGCCGGGACTCAAACCAGCGACCTCCTTGCTGTGAGATGACAGGTTGGCTCAGTGGTTAGCGCTGTCATATAAAATTAAATGTAATTTAAAAACTTGCCCTGTTTAAGCCACTGAAAATGTCGCATTTGTTATATTCTGATCAATTGTAATTTTATGCTCTAAATGAATTTTTAAACTTAAATTAAGAAAAAAGGTTCAGTTGTAGTTCGCAAACGTATTATTTTTTCATTATTTTACTCAAATAAATAACTATAAGTTGAAAATCCAGAGCAACTGCAGTATTGTTTTATACAGTTTTTTCAGAGTAGATTTTTTTCTTTTTAATATAAATACTATTATAAACCACCAATACATTTGTTCCAGCAAAATGTAAACATGAATATAATTATAGAATAAAAGTGAAAATAATTTCAAGCCACAGTTCTGACCAGCTGCAACTGTACATAAAACATCTTCTAATTCATCTTCTCCGCGCTACGGGGGGCATCTGAGGCTGAGGAGAGCTATTAAGGAGCTGGCAGAGGAGGCAGAGAAGGCAAGTTACTGGATGTGGCTACGGAGGAGGGACAAGAATTGGGGCGTAGTACCCCATTAAGGGCAGCTGCAGGGGGTGGCGGGGAGATGTTCCCACAAGCCACTGCCCCCCACCGGGAGATGTACTGGGTAGGGGCGAAACATCAGTGAATGGTGGTACCAGCTAACAACCTTGCAGCTGACCCAAAAAGTGCACTGGAGGAGGTGCGGCAGGCAGGAATGTCAAGCAGGTGATACTACTTGCACATCAAAAAAACCAATAATATAAAATTGCATGTAATGTAAAAAACGAATGGGCAACTTTCCCCAATTCCCATGTATTTCACCTGAAATCCACTAATCTCTCAACTGCAATTTCTCAATACAAACATTAAGATCCAACTTGCATACATAAATATATTCAATTAATTCTGAATAATATTTCTTACACAAATGTTATAAGAAAAAAGTGAATTAGAAGCGTATGAGAGTATGTTTATCTGCTCATACTTTCATTTAAATTCACCTTGAAATCCGTTTTGCAATGATGAAGTTCCAATATTCAACAAATATTCTACCATAACTCTTCTGCGTGTGTGAATATCAGAGATACAGTGAAGCTATATGAACGTTTAAGCCACAAATAATACAAAATACCTTTGGTGTCACTGTGTGTAGCAGGTTAATGTGGATGATCTCACTTTAACGGGGACTTATTATGCAAAAACCACTTTTATAAGGGGTTTAAACACAGTTGTGTAATTATTTAATTATATTTTTTTATAATCGCACTGATAAAAGCAGTCCGCAGAAACACTTTGATTGACATTCTTTCTTTATACGTGTCATCAGAGAGGGAAACCCCCGCCCACTATTGATGATCACTCCCTCATTAGCATAGGACGTTAGTCTTGTTTTTGATTCGGACACTATACTGACACATAGGCATTTGTAGCCCCGCCCTCTTTTGAAAAGAGCACAATCTCATTTGAATTTAAAGCGACAGTCACCAATACGGCACAATTTGGATCAAAGCTTAAAAGGGGCCGTTTCAAAGAGGTATAAAACATTATTTATGGGGTATTTTGAGCTGAAACACTCTTGGACATCAGAGACTTATTTTACGTCTTGTAAAAATGTGCATAATAGGTCCCCTTTAAGCCACTTGTTGTCATATAAACTGAGCAAAGCAATATGCATATGATAAAACAAGTGTTTGATATTTTTCTGGTGTGATCGACTCTAGACTGGAGTGTCCATCTGACTTCCTTTCGCTCCGACGGGGACGACAGCGTAACTTCCTTCTTGATACCGTAGCCATCGTAAGCGTATTTCATTCTGAACCTGAAAATAAAAAGTTATCATAAAACAAGAGACTTTCCTCAAAAACTTATGTTAGGATATAAGCATTTACAGATATTATATGGGGTTAAAGGGACAGTTCATTAAATAATGCAAATGATGCGGGGGTTGTGGAAGGTGAGTAAATGAGGCCAGAATGTTCATTTTTGGGTGAACTATCCATTTAAGTAAATTGCCCATATTTGTTTAATATTATAAAGGTCTGATATTACTATGAAAGCCTGTTTTCTGTCATAATCATGAGAAAATGTCTAAACAATAATGAATTAAGTTCTCATAATATGATTAGATATTTTCTCATAATAATGACTAACATCTTATAATAATGTCTTTCTCAAAATAATGGATTACTTTCTCATGATAACAAAATAATGAAAGCAAGAAAGCAAGCCATTTAAAAAAATATGTTATTAGGAAAAAATAAGTTAATTATTATGAGAAAGGTTTTCATTATTATAACTAGGTGGCGCAGTGGGTAGCACAATCGCCTCACAGCAAGAAGGTCGCTGGTTCGAGCCTCGGCTGGGTCAGTTGGCGTTTCTGTGTGAAGTTTGCATGTTCTCCCGGTGGGTTTCCTCTGGCTGCTCTGGTTTCCCCCACAGTCCAAAGACATGCGCTTTAGGTGAATT
>CAIGQW010000298.1:9019976-9033689 GCA_903798125.1 Danio choprae | reverse complement strand
AGAACTATTTTAAAAGAGTCATTTGTTTGTAAATCGGACAACAGGTTACACTGATTCACCAAATAGATCCATTTTAAAAGTTGTTTGTTAGTAATCAATCTACACTGATTGCAGTTATTTTCTCATGAATCAGACTATACTGTTTCCTCTGTGTGTGTTTCTGATCCATCAACAAGAAATGGTTTAAATCAGTCATTCATTTGTGAATTGGACTTGACTGTTCATGCTGTTTTTGATTTGCCAAATGAAATTGAATATCAGAAAAAATCTAATGCTTGATTTTCTGTCAACTTCAACAGCTGAAATTTAGCAAACAGACTCAAATAAGGGCGAAAGCTGTGTGGTAATAAGTTTACATTTATAAATAGACTGGTGCTAAGTCGTGTGGTGCTGATAGTGTCTGGATAACCTGGAAGGAGCCCAGACACAGCTCAATGCAGAGCCGCAAGCCCATGTTGAAGTAGTCTGGGAGAAAGCTGAAGATCATGTAATGAGTGCCGAAGAGAGGGATGAGCAGGAGCGTGGACTTGGTCAGTCGCCTGAGGAAAACAGAGATAAAGACGGAGAGGAAGATCAGTGAGAGGGTTATTGGGCAGATTTAGCGCTGACCGCTTCTTATGAGTGGATTTTGTGGACTCAAAAAAAGCGAGAGCATAGTTATTATTGCATGACTTCAGACCAAGATTATTTTTGTAAACAAAAACTAAGACTAAAACTATTGGTCAAAAACATTTTCGTTAACTAAAGTGAAATTAAAAAAACCCTAACTGAAATAAAATAATATTTATCAAAAAATAAAAGTAAATAATTTTTCATAATTAAAGTTCACCCCAAAAATCAAATTCTGTTATTATTTACTTAGGGCAGCACGGTGGCGCAGTGGGTAGCACAATCGCCTCACAGCAAGAAGGTCGCTGGTTCGAGCCCCGGCTGGGTCAGTTGGCATTTCTGTGTGGAGTTTGCATGTTCTCCCCGTGTTAGCGTGGGTTTCCTCCGGGTGCTCCGGTTTCGCCCACAATTCCAATGAGAGTGTGTGGATGTTTCCCAGTGATGGGTTGCAGCTGGAAGGGCATCCGCTGCGTAAAACATATGCTGGATAAGTTGGCGGTTCATTCCGCTGTGGCGACCCCAGATTAATAAAGGGACTAAGCCGAAAATAAAATAAATGAATGAATTATTTACTCAGCCTTTACTTGATTCAAACATTTATGAATTTCTGTCTTTTATTGAAAACATAATAAGATATTTTGAAAAATGCGTATAAATATATATAGTGCTCAGCATATATGAGTACACCCCCCACAAATCTCTCATTTAAATGAATATTTTCTATAGGATGCTTTACAATATTATATTTGTTCATATACATTAATCTAACAAAATAACTTACAATAATGGTTCAAAAATTAGTAGACCAAATATATATCTTAGGGAAAAATAATAAATAACATTTTCAAAAATAGCAAAAATCAAAAGAAACAAAAAATATATTAAATTTAGTTAAAATGTTATAGTTTGTCTTTTTTTTTTTGCAATATTTTGCTTGAATTTAAATGTATTATCTTTCCATTTCTAAAGATGTTCTGTGACTAAAATATTCTTTTAATAAAAATATAACTGTTTAATAAGTCTGTTGTTCAAATGCACCAATATATATTACCCATATTCACTGAGAAATGGTTAAAAATATTCATATCCATTCCAAATGGGGTGCACTCATATATGCTGAGCACTGTATATATAAAACGTATATATTTATGCATATTTATGCATATATATATATATATATATATATATATATATAAATAAACAAATGTGTATTTATACACACACACGCGCACACACACACACTTTTGTTTTGTAAATAATAAATAAATTGGAACATGTATACTTTATGTAGTATTAGTAAATAGCATAAGTAAATTTTTAATATATTCATAGATTATATACGAATAAATACCAGAGTCTACTTAAATGTTTCAAATAACACATGGTGTAAAAAAAATTACATTGCATATTTGAAATAATAAAATACGTACTCTATGAGTAAGGGCTTTTTTATACAGTAGATTTGCATTAGTTTGCGTTGCTCCTCATTTGTGAATTAAATAAAAGCATTAAGTAATAAATATTCATAAATGTACACATGTGCAATGGTGATTAGGTTTGCTCTGCTAGTTTTAAAACACAAACCTAAAGTGTTATTTAGTAATGGAATAATTCTGGGCTTAAAGGAAAAGTTCAGTTACTATACAATCATTTTGCTACAGCAATCCTCTGATTTTGCAATATGGAAGATGATTAGTTGCTTTTTTCCATAAATTAACCAGGATAACTGTTTTAAATGTCCTTTGAAGTGCTTTGAAATGTGCATTGTTTATCCGATGTATGACATAATTTCAACTGAAACATAAAGAGAGGGTGGGGCATAGAGTAGCCCCTCCCCTTTAAAAAAACAGCCAATAGTCTTTTGTTTTATGTGGTTGAGTGATTGAGCATCAAGTAAAAACAAATGAGAATCGTCTTGAAGGGGGCAGGGCATGTCAGATACCAGAGAGCATTTCATGCTCAGAAGATTTGATGAGAAACTGAAGTATGAGGTGACGATTTAGTAGAACTAGCTAAAACTCACTCATTCAGAGGTGGGAACCGGCGTACGTGCAACAACGTGCAACAACTTCACTCACTCACACACACACTCACTCACTCACTCACTCACTCACTCACACACTCACTCACTCACTCACTCACTCACTCACTCACTCACTCACTCACTCACTCACTCACACACTCACTCACTCACTCACTCACTCACTCACTCACTCACTCACTCACTCACTCACTCCCAGGGCTATTTATATCGAAGTTGATATTTAGCCGCACCTATTGGTGTTTCGTAACATCTAGTTTTTTATGAGGTGGTTTTGTTAGCCCAACGCTCAACTCCCAATCTGGAGGACCAGGATATACAAACATACACTACAGACAATTTAGCTTACCCAATTCACCTATACCGCATGTCTTTGGACTGTGGGGGAAACCGGAGCACCCGGTGGAAACCCACACCAACACAGGAAGAACATGCAAACTGCGCCACCGTGTCGCCTTTGTAAAATGATTAAGTGAACTTAATTGATTTGCGTTGGGACAACGTGAAGGAATTGTGTGGAACCCAGCAATTTATACAGTGTTTTCTCACTTAAATGAAATGGCAAAAAATCCTATCGGATGAACTGTTCCTTTAAATGTAAATATAAACCAGAAGTGCCTCTATTTTAAAGATGTGAAAATTGCACTCGCAGATCAGTGAACTCGTTTTGCTTTATATTATGAGCACCACCGCACACAATGAAAAGCGCTTAAAAGCATAACCATAAAACATTGTGGTAAAACTCCACAAAACACAGATTCTGGAGTGCAGTTAACAGGCCTGTGTGAAATCTGCATATGTATGAGTCCGCATACAACACAACAGCAGCAAACACTCATTTGTGGCTGAAAAAAAAGAGTCTCTTCATGATAACAGCATTAACGGGACACATAAGCAGCACCTCCACACATCTCTGTCCAGATAATCTCTGGGTCATTCAGTACTCTTAAACATGAGCTGTGCTGGGCTGAAATCTACTGAAAATGATCTCTGACACGTGAATATATAAACAGTACTCAATTGTGATTATTGTGTTGCTTGGTAACAGTGCAGGTTTTGGAGCGAGAATTGTTATTCATTTTCCTTCAGCTTAGTCCCTTATTTATCAGGGGTCGCCACAGCGGAATGAACCGCCAACTATACCAGCATATGTTTTACGCAGCGGATGCCCTTCCAGCCTCAACCCAGTACTGGGAAACATCCATACACACTCATTCACACACATACACGATGGCCAATTTTACTTCATCCAATTCACCTATAGCGCATGTCTTTGGACTGTGGGGGGAAACCGGAGCACCCGGAGGAAACCCACACGAACATGAGAAGTACAAAAACATTTAATATTTTTACTATTTATGCTTTTTTTTTTACAGTAAAAGCAAAGGTATAATATTTATGTATTTCCCTGGTATTCTTTAAAGCAACATGACATGTAAAATATATATGTTTTTTAGACTTAAGTTTATTGCACGCTGAATCTGACATTTTCGTTCGTAAACTTTGCACGGTAAAAAATATATTCAACCTCACGTTGTGTGATTCGTACTGACACACTGCCTCCGAAACCTTCAATTGGAATCGATTTTTTAGGCTTTTCGCATACGAAAAAGCGCTTTGAGAGGTGTTTTGACAGTTCAGAGCCACCGTACAAGTAAAAAGCTGAATACAGAAGGCCGTCATTTGAGCCACAGATAACTTTATGACAAACACAGTGCATAAAATAAAGACAGAATGTGGCAGACAGTTGAGAACTGGATTCAGTGACTGGCGCACCTCTCCCCTGCTGCTGCTTGGTGTGTGTTTGTGTGTGTGTGTGTGTGTGTGTACACACATTTGACGCACTGCTCATAGACATATAGAAAGCATGGTCCGCTTTCGGCAGACATTAGTAAATTACATTGGATGATGATCGGATGAATTTAAATACTCTTCTTCCATAAAAATTTTGCGTCTGACCGGGAAATGCAGACAAATGCAAATTCAATAAGGTCAAGTGCAAAGATATCTGTGTCCATGCTTTTTTTTTTTTCAAGTTTGCATGTTCTCCCCGTGTTGGCGTGGGATGCCTCCGGGTGCTCCGGTTTCCCCCACAGTCCAAAGACATGTGCTATAGGTGAATTGAATAAACTAAAATGGTCATAGTGTATACGTGTGAATGAGTGTGCATGGATGTTTCCTAGTACTAGGTTTCAGCTGAAAGGGCATCCGCTGCGTAAAACATATGCTGGATAAGTTGGCATTTCATTCCGTTGTGGTGACCCTTGATGAATAAAGGGACTAAGCCAAAGGAAAATGAATGAATGAATATCTAATTTAATTTCATTGCTTTGTAACGCTGTCAAATGATTAATTGCAGTTAATCAAATCCAAAATATACATTCGAATTTGCATAATATATCTGTGTTATATGTGAAGCTGTAGTGAATATATAGATCTGACTGAGTATGCATTTACGGTATGCCACCTTCAAAAACCAGACAAAATGTTATTCAAAGGTTGCTCTTTTAAATCCCATAAACGTGTGAGAACTTTGAGGATGTGGTGATGAAATGCATGGACTGTGACTGAGATGCATGGATAAGCATTGCAAATGTAAATCTGGCAGAAAATAGACCAGTGCTGAAGGAGACTGTTGTGGACTGGAGACCACATTGTCATTGTAAGGATTCTTTGATTATTTTTAGCTGTGTCGGCTGATAGAGCCAGAATCTCTAGCAGCACTATTATTCTGTCAGCTTCTAAAGCTGGGGTCACCTCATCTCAAAAAAACAGAGTTCAGACTGACGGCTGAAGTTTAGGGAAATGTGGCCTCTTTGAATGGACAAAGACTGTACACGATGCTATATGATTGACAGGTTAGCCAACCAATCACGTTTCATTTTTTGCAGCGTCATGCTTAATGGGCATTATCATCAATATAAACATAGCATATTTTTTTATCCGATCAGACTTGTTTACGGGCAGGCTGATTACAGAGGACCACTGAGGAAGTGTTTCCAGAAAAGCATCAGTCTGTGTTTTATCTTACACTCAAACATGACTTTTGCTGCTTGTTCAAACTATTTATATTAGTTAAAATAAGTTGAAACAACACAATTATTAAGGTTTTTCGGGACAACTTAATTGTTTTATGTTCATTCCACTTAAATGTGTAAACTTAAGTTGATTTATTTGATTTGTGTTGGAACAACATGAAGGAATTATGTGGAACCCAGCATTTTGTCACGTCACATGTACCTGTACTGGTCTGAATTGTTGAACTGGATCAAGCGAGGGTTCAGTTTCTGCATCAGAATCCTGATAATGTTCAAGAAGAGAAGGAAGTTCACCTAAACAACAGGAAAATAAGAGATGAAAATAACTGCGAATGAACGTGTTCATTCATCTTTCAGTGGTGTACAAATGACAAATACTCAAATTACTGTAATTGAGAGTGTTTTCTCAGGAATTGTACTTTACTAAGTAGTTTTAAAAATGTGTACGTTTTAGTGCTGTATCAGTACTACTTTCCTTAAACCTGCAACCACTAGTTTATATGTTTATTTTTTCTTGTTTGCTGTGATTTGGCTGAATAGAATAATCAATCCCAAGAATCCTGTCCAATCAAATCGCAGATATAAAAATGGCATCAGACAGACTGACCTGAAGACATGGACATTTTATAAATGCAGCAAACATGTACAGTGTGGAAGCATTAAAAGTGTCCAAGAAGATGCAAAATTGTTACTTGCAATGGACGAGAGACTGTTTAGACTAATGAGAAGATGAAGGATGTCACAAATGGCCTTAAACAATAACTTAACTCACTACAGAATGTTACGTTTTCAAACAAGCACAAATAGCATGTATTCTATCAGCGCTGCATGAGCTTGGTTTGCCACCTGCTGGACACTCGTAGCTTATTATTCAGTATTCAAACTGCATAACCTGCATGTTAACAAATTTCTAATTAAAATTTTACTTGTTACCTACACAGTATGGTATGCAGCAAAATGCTCACACAACCACACTTAAAAATAATAACAATAAGAATCTAAATTATGGAATAAAAAAAAGCAGTAAATGCAAAACATTTTTAAATATAGAAATACAAGTTATGCAATAAAAAATAAAAACAAATATAAAATATTTAAAAACTTTAGATATAGATCACATTGGCACAGGTATCAAATAATAAGATTTATTAATCTGGGGTTTGCCACAGCGGAATGAACCGCCAACTTATCCAGCATATGTTTTACGCAGCGGATGCCCTTCCAGCTGCAACCCATCACTGGGAAACATCCACACACTCTCATTCACACAAATACACTACGGACAATTTAGCTTACCCAATTCACCTATAGGGCATGTCTTTGGACTTGTGGGGGAAACCGGAGCACCCGGAGAAAACCCATGCCAACACGGGGAGAACATGCAAACACCACACAGAAACGCCAACTGACCCAGCCGAGGCTCGAACCAGCGACCTTCTTGCTGTGAGGCGAACATGCTATCCACTGCGCCCTTGTGAGGCCCTTTTGCCCCTCATGTTACACAGATTTCACTCTGCATGCAAATGCATCAAACTTAAGATACATTTTTAATTTGCAGGGTATTCATTCATTCATTCATTTTCATTTCGGCTTAGTCCCTTTATTAATCTGGGGTCGCCACAGCGGAATGAACCGCCTTGCAGGGTATTAGGTGGAGTAATTTTCACAGTGGATACTCACTCACTACACTTGGGTGCATTTAAAAGGGCTACCTTTTACTCATAGTAGTATTTACAACAGATATATTTACTATACTTGCACTACATTTTCGCTATGTAATGGTACTTTTACTTGAGTATGATTTTTCAGCACTCTATCAACCGTTGGTTATCCTACCCCAATAGATATTGCAATGGGGCCCTTTATGATCCACCAATAAGGAGAATCTTCATTAATGTCCCAGCATCTGGAGAAAAATAAGACAGCCTGAATGACACAGAGCTAATAAAATCTGTACTTTTTTTTTTTTTTTGCTCTCAGACATCCATTAAAAGACTCTGAAGTGAGCGGATGTAAAGAGGCATACAATAACAAACAGCTCTCAACAGATGATGGAAATATGGAGAAGGTCATTCAAGTCATGCAGCTTCTCTAAACTGCACTCCAGAGCAGCTTTTATTTAAACCAGAAGTCTGTTTTGTTTTTATATTTTTCTAAATAAAGTAAGTAATGTTTGGATATGTTAAAGCTACTGCATTATGCCAGCTACTAATGGCTCAGTCCAATGGCTGTTGTGTTGTTATGAAGTGACTAAGGCATTTGCATGGTTTTAGTCTGTTGTTATATGGTTTCTATGATATTTGCAACTATGTGCGTTGCTTGATTTTGGTTTCTAGGTTGTTCTGGATTATTTTCTGTGTTTGCTATGCAGTTGCTAAGGTGTTACCTGACTAAAAAGGTGGTCTAAAAGGGTTGTTCTTGCTCTCTTAATGAGTTATGGGTGTGTTTTGGGCATAACATGCATTAAATCAATCAGAGTCTCATCTCCCATTCCTTTTAAGAGCGAGTTGTGGTTTTCATTTTATTTATGCAGACAATAATAATCTTTTACATTTCAATTCTTAAATTTTTGATATTTAAAGATGTTTTTTTGCTGCTTCGCATCCCTGTGAGTGTAATAAGCAATGTGCAATGTGTTTAGAGGTGCATATCACGAATGTGCTCTTTGAATAACAAAAAAAAAAAAACATGTGCCATTAACTTTAGACCAGCTTTTAATTGGTCAATGGTTTGGTCTATTTCAGTTGGCTCAAAATAACAACGCGTCAACAATGAGCGCAAGACAATGCGTAAGGTAAAAGCGTATAAACAGACCATCTTCAGAATGAGCCGAATGATTCCACCAAATCCCCCTGAAGTGAAGAAGGCATAGGAGGAGGTCATTTTTTATTTATGCAGATAATCACAATCTTTTACATTTTAATCCTTTAATTTTTGATATTTATAGATGTTTTTTGCTGCTGCGCATCCCTGTGTGTGTAATAAGAAATGTGTATGCGTGTATAAAGGTTAATATCATTAACGCTCTTTAAATAACAAAAGAAAAACATGTGCCATTGACTTTAGACCAGCTTTTAGTTGGTCAATGGTGAAATCTATTTTAGTTGGCTCAAAATAGCAACACATCAAGAATGTGCGTAAGACAATGCGTAAGGTGAAAGCGCATGAACAGACCATCTACAGAATGAGCCGGATTCCGCAAATCCCCCTCATATGAATAAGGCATGGGAGGAGATATTTATTTAATTTATGCAGACAATAATTATTTTTACATTTCAATCCTTTCATTTTTAATAAAGTTGTTTTTTGCTGTTGTGCATCCCTGTGTGTGTAATAAGCAATGTGCACTCATGTATAAAGGTGCATATCACTAATGTGCTCTTGAAATAACAAAAAATAAAATGTGTCATTGACTTTAGACCAGCTTTTAGTTGATCGATGGCGCAGTGTATTTCAGGTGCCTCAAAATAGCAACACATCAACAATGCCCGTAGAACAATGCATAAGGTTAAAGCACATAAACAGACCATCTACGAATGAGCCGGATTCCATCAAATGCCCCTAAAGTGAAGAAGGCATGGGAGGAGGTCTTTTTTTTTTTTTTTTGCAAACAATAATACTCTTTTACAGTTAAATCCATTATTTTTGTATATTTAATGCTGTTTTTGCTGCTGCGCATCCCTGTGTGTGTAATAAGCAATATGTATGCATGTATAGGTGTATAACATGTGAGGGGCATGGGAGGAGATCTTTTTTTTTGTTTATGCAGACAATAATAATTTTTTACATTTTAATCCTTTAATTTGTGATATTTAAAGATGTTTTTTTTTTGCTGCTGCGCATCCCTGTGAGTGTAATAAGCAATGTGTACACATGTATAGCGGTGCATATCACTAACACGCTCTTTAAGTGAAGTTTCACAAACTAATTTCGAGAGGAGCACATGATATGATTGATCGCAGCCGGTCTCTCATCTGTAATCACTAGTAAGCCAATTATATTAATACAAACTCCCTATAAGTAGCCTACTAAAACTACTCTCTTATCTTCGTTTTCGAAGAAACCCCACATCCACCCCATGTCCCCCTTTTCCTCCTTTACCAGGGGGAGCTCTCGAGAACTATCTGATCTCGTACACCCTTATATGCTTATTTACCATCTCCAAGCTCAGGGTTCTCTCCCGGGACAGCATGCCAAACCTGCTATTATTATCAAGCAATATCTAAGTGTGAACTCTTTAAATAACAAAAAAGAAAACCTGTGGCACTGACTTTAGACCAGCTTTTAGTTGGTCAATGGCGCAGTATATATTTAACCCTTTAATTTTTGATATTTAAAGATGTTTTTTGCTGCTGCGCATCCCTGTGAGTGTAATAAGCAATGCGTATGCATGTATAAAGGTTAATATCCTTAACGTGCTCTCTAAATAACAAAAAAACATGTGCCATTAACTTTAGATCAGTTTTTAGTTGGTCAATGGTTTGGTGTATTTCAGTTGCCTAAAAATAGCAATGCACCAACAATGTGTCTTAACAACCCTCCATTTCAGACCATTATGCCGACGGGTGCATACATGAGCCCAAATACATTTGCTATTTAAACAACGTGGTGCAGGACGCGAAAATGATACCTGCGCCAGGCTGAAACTAGCTAAAAAAATACATGCGTCACGCCTGGTGCCGCATTGCACCTGGTGTATGATAGGGCCTTAAGTATGAATGAGCACCACTTAAGAAGGTATAAGAAAAAATGTGTAATTACTCAGTGTCTTCAAAATACAGTCTGGAGAAGATCCAGAGGACGATGCAGACCAGTGGAACACCTGCCAGAATAGACAAGAGACAGACAAAAAGATTATTGTTAATAAAAGAGAACCTTACAGAGAGTGTTCAGGGTAAAAAATAAAATAAAAGAAGCATATAATAAACCTAGAAGCTATTATTTTCAGTGATTATAATTATAATGGTGCTGAATCTGAACATTTTGATCAAGCCTTTATAAATGATACAGAGACAGAAGCATATTAAAAGATGATTCAGAGCTATCTGTGTAATATTAATCGACTTTTAGTTGTCACTAAAATTTGTCATGATTCTAAAATTATTAATTAAGCATTTATCAGAAAATGGAAATTAGGCAGCATTCATGAAGTATTAAACATGTCTGCCCAAGAAACAAGAGCACGTGCTTTCTATTTGGCTAAAATGGAAATCAGCAGATATATTAACATATTCATGAAACAGTTTTCAGCCCATTTAACTTTTCTAAAATGACAAATAAGCCCATAAAAAATATATTAAACAAATTAATTATGAATTATTTTTTAAATGAATAATAATTATTGGGGGCCTCACAGTGGCGCAGTGGGTAGCACGTTCGCCTCACAGCAAGAAGGTCGCTGGTTCGAGCCTCGGCTGGGTCAGCTGGCGTTTCTGTGTGGAGTTTGCATGTTCTCCCCGTGTTGGTGTAGGTTTCCTCCGGGTGCTCCGGTTTCCCCCACAAGTCCAGACATGCGCTATAGGCGAATTGGGTAAGCTAAATTGTCCGTAGTGTATGTGTGTGAATGAGAGTGTGTGGATGTTTCCCAGTGATGGGTTGCAGCTGGAAGGGCATCCGCTGCGTAAAACATATGCTGGATAAGTTGGCGGTTCATTCCGCTGTGGCGACCCCAGATTAATAAAGGGACTAAGCCGAAATGAAAATGAATGAATGAATGAACTTATCCAGCATATGTTTTACGCAGCGGATGCACTTCCAGCTGCAACCCATCACTGGGAAACACCCATACACTTCCATTCACACACATACACTATGGACAATTTAGCTTACCCAATTCACCTATACCGCATGTCTTTGGACTTGTGAGGGAAACCGGAGCACCCGGAGGAAACCCACGCGAACACGGGGAGAACATGCAAACTCCACACAGAAATGCCAACTGACCCAGCCAAGGCTCGAACCAGCGACCTTCTTGCTGTGAGGCGATTGTGCTACCCACTGCGCCGCCATGCTGCCCAATATAATATAATATAATATAATATAATATAATATAAAATAATATAATATAAAATAATATAGAATACTTTTTAAATATAGTTATAAAAATATTATTACATAAAAATGAATAATTACCTAAATTAATTAATTTAATATCCTTTTTTAATTTTCTAAACTCTTTTCAATAACAACAAACTGTTTAAAATGATATTTAAATGAAGTCTTTTTAAAAAAGGAATCATTACAGGTTAGGGTTGCACTATCATTACAAAAAATAATTATCCTTAATTATAGCTTTTTGTGTTTTATTAATGATCTAATAAAGTTTAACAGAAAACAAATAAACAAATTGTTGAATCAGAATGTTATAATGTGGCTGCACAGACAAAACATGTCAGCTATGTAGAAGTTATTCAGAAACTCTGAATCTGCTCAGTTAATTTACATTGTAACTCTACTATTTGCAAAGAATACTCAAAATATTTATTTGGACATTTTTCAGTGGCGAATATTTAGATTCAACTTTATTGTCATTACGGGGGCCTCACGGTGGCGCAGTGGGTAGCACGATCGCCTCACAGCAAGAAGGTCGCTGGTTCAAACCCCGACTGGGTCAGTTGACGTTTCTGTGTGGTGTTTGCATGTTCTCCCCGTGTTCGCATGGGTTTCCTCTGGGTGCTCCGGTTTCCCCCACAAGTCCAAAGACATGCGGTATAGTTGAATTGGGTAAGCTAAATTGTCCGTAGTGTATGAGTGTGAATGAGTGTATGGATGTTTCCCAGTGATGGGTTGCAGCTGGAAGGGCATCCGCTGCATAAAACATATGCTGGATAAGTTGGCGGTTCATTCCGCTGTGGCGACCCCAGATTAATAAAGGGACTAAGTCGAAAAGAAAATGAATGAATGAATATTGTCATTACACATGTACAAGTACAAGGCAACGAAATGCAGTTTAGGTCTAACCAGGAGGGCAATAGCAGCAAGTGCAGGATATAAGTTATAAAGTGCAATTATAGAAAAACTATGAGTGATGTTCACAAATGGATGTACTCTGAACATTATATACAGGTTGTATTAACTATGAACAGAGATTTACAATAGATAAATATATGTACATGTATGCAGATAGATATAAACCTGCAACACATTTTTGCACCTTGTTTCTTAAATTTGTGGGACAGTTTGGTTTAATCATTTATGTATTAATAATAAAAAGCATCATATACGGATATCCTAAAATATACGTCGGTTTTGATGAAATGTTCAATTAAAAAAAGAAGACTGATCTGACTCTTCTTAGCCCTACCAGAGTAACAGAGACCAGCAGAGAGAAAAACAGACAGACTATAAATGGGGACTGAGCAACAGGAGGATTACGCTGTACTTCATTGATTGGAGTCACTGAGAATATAATAGCTGAAAAATAATAGGCTCCGGAACCATAAAGGATGATAGAAATAAGCACCATAATGTACAGTTAGTTAGTCTGTCATTACTGCAGAAATAAAACCACAGACATGGAGATCACTACCCTGACGTCAAGCAAATACATTATTATTGACATGCAGTGCATACATTTCTATTCAGAAGTTTAGGGTTGGTAAGACTTTCTAATGTTCCTGAAAGAAGTTTCTTCTGTTCACTAAGCCTGCATTAAAAAAATAATAATAATGATTTTTTTCATGTTAATTAATCCTCATTGCCTGCAGGCAACAGAAACAATACTAAGAAAAAGTAAGAAACAAACATATTAAAAACAATTATTGGCAACCTTTTGATTTTGTTGTAGGCAAGATTCCCTTTTGTTTAAATATTTATGTGGAAATATAATTCATTCCTGTGATGCAGAGATTATATTTATTTATTTATTCAGTTCTTTTTGAAGAAATGGGGTGAGGGGAGCATGAATAGAAAGGTCAAAAGAAATGCATTTTATGTGTGTGTGTGTGTGTGTGTGTGTGTGTGTGTGTGTGTGTGTGTGTGTGTATATAGACACACACACACACACACACACACACACACACACAC
>CAIGQW010000298.1:9009137-9019576 GCA_903798125.1 Danio choprae | reverse complement strand
CACACTCACTCACTCACACACACACACACACACACACACACACACACACACACACACACACACACAGCCTTACAAAAGTCTTGTCATTGATCTCAGTTGTAAGAGCAACAAAGTTGATCATTTGGAAAAGTGGCAGAAGGTAAATTTTTGTAATGAATCATCTGTTGAACTGAATCCCAATCATCACACATATTGCAGAAGACCAATTGGAGCCCGCATGGAGCCAAGATTCTCATTTGGTGAAGGAAAAATCATGGTTGGGGGTTACATTCAGTATGGGGGCGTGCGAGAGATCTGCAGAGTGGATGGCAACATCAACAGCCTGAGGTATCAAGACATTTGTGCTGCCCATTACATTACAAACCACAGGAGAGGGCAAATTCTTCAGCAGGATAGCGCTCCTTCTCATACTTCAGCCTCCACATCAAAGTTCCTGAAAGCAAAGAAGGTCAAGTTGCTCCAGGATTGGCCGGCCCAGTCACCAGACATGAACATTATTGAGCATGTCTGGGGTAAGATGAAGAAGGAGGCATTGAAGATGAATCCAAAGAATCCTGATGAACTCTGGGAGTCCTGCAAGAACGCTTTCTTTGCCATTCCAGATGACGTTATTAATCAGTTATTTGAGTCATTGCAGAGATGTATGGATGCAGTCCTCCAAGCTCATGGGAGTCATACACAATATAATTTTTTTTCCACTGCACCATGACTTTATATTCTATATTGTACATTATTTCTGTTAAGTGACAAGACTTTTGTCTAAGTAAAGTCAGACCTTACTGTCCTCATTAAATAATTAAAAATCATGGCATGATTATATTTTATTTTGGTAAATAAGTGTAATCTAGAGGCCTTTGCCTTTCCCATAAGCCACTTCTGATACCAAAAGATCAACTAGAAGTCAAGTTATTACTTGTTGTTCCTGATAGGCGACAAGACTTTTGTCAGGTTGTGTATTTATATATAGTGTTCAAGAACACAATAGCATACTTATTAGTTAAGTAAATATTGTTATCCTGTATAATATAGTATTTAAAACTCTGTTAATGAATGATACTACATTTTGTGGAGTTATCTTAAACTGATAAACTAATACTACTTTATCTTTTACGAAACTGTAGCAGCCGACGCAGTGGCGCAGTGGGTAGCACAATCGCCTCACAGCAAGAAGCTCGCTGGTTCGAGCCTCGGCTGGGTCAGTTGGCATTTCTGTGTGGAGTTTGCATGTTCTCCCCGTGTTGGCGTGGGTTTCCTCTGGATGCTCCAGTTTCCCCCACAAGTCCGAAGACATGCGGTATAGGTGAATTGGGTAAGCTAAATTGTCCGTCGTGAATGAGTGTGTATGGATGTTTCCCAGTGATGGGTTGCGGCTAGAAGGGCATCTGCTGCGTAAAACTTATGCTGGATAAGTTGGCGGTTCATTCCGCTGTGGCAACCCCAGATTAATAAAGGGACTAAGCCGAAAAGAAAATGAATGAATGAATAAACTGTAGCAACTGTATTATTAATATATATATTATTTTATTTTATTTTTTTATAAAACAATACAGTAATTTGTTGTTTGTATTACTATATTTGTTGCAACTACCACAAATAAATTCAAGTACTTTAATATGGTTCAAAAACTACATAGTATTTATTGAAAAATTACTATAGCATTTTATGTGGGAAAACATTAATAAAAAAGGTATAAGAAACTGAAGCAAATAAATACTATTCAGTCACTGGAGTAAAACTATTAATATTTACATTGGATTTACTAATTTATTTTAATGTAAGTGGTTGCAAACAATTGATATGGGCTGAATTTAAACAAACTAAATAAGTTGAACATTACTAAATGTGTTTATTATCACTAGTAATGTTCACTAGTAAATGTGTTTGTTTAAATTCAGTTCATATAAATTGTTTGCAACCACTTACCTTAAAAAAATTTGTAAATCCAATCAATAATTTTTTTTCAGTTTAAGCATTGACTAGGGGTAAAATACTATAGAAGTCAATGGCTGCCATTTGCAACATTCTTCAAAATATCTACTTTTGTGTTCAACAGATAAAAGAAAGTCAAACGGGTTTGGAACAGTGAGTGAGTCTCACCCCAGCCCAACAGAGCGAAAGCCCACAGACAGCGGCGTCTGCGCAGAAACACGGACACCAGCAGAGAGTTCAGATACACAGCTTCAACCAGCAGCCAGAAGAAATTAGACATGACGCAATAGTGACAAAACACCACCGCTGCTTTACAGGCCACCTGAGGAGAGAGACACACACACACATACACAGACACACACACACACAGACACACACACTGAGAATGATCAACAGGGAAAAAAAAAAACAACACAGCAGAGGAAGGAAAAAGCAGATGGAGGAAGTAGAAACTCAGCAGGAAGCAAAAGAAGGTAAACTTTTCAAAATGACAAAAAAGTGTATCCAGATTTGCGTGAATTTAAATACACTATATTTTAAAAGTCAGTACAAAGAAAAAAATATGTACAAATTTAGGTTTTGTTTAACAGGAAACGCATAAAATGAATAAAAAAAGTTTATAGTAAATATATTCAGAATGTTACAAGAAAAAAACATAAATTGTTTCCAAAAGTATGGAGCATTTTTTCAACACTGATAATAATAAGCAACCCAGGCTCATTATTGATACGTATCCCTATATACATATATGTGAAATACGTCCCAGGAGGTACAGTATGTTTTTTTGCAGGTTTTGTTTTTGTAAATCGGCCAGAGGCTGCTGTGTATGTTTTTTGAGATCTCAAATTTCTTTTGCGAGTGCCATTCGCGCCTGCTGTTCTCACGTAAATCCACCACAGGCCGCTGTCGTCTGACTGACTGACCGATCCACTGACCCACTCTCCTTCCTTAAACCCAACCACAGTGTTTTAAAAAGCAATCCAAAAAAACAAAAGCCCTTGTCTGATTTTTACCACGTTTTCAGATCTTACCACGTTCTCAGCCTGATATTTACTTGTTTATTTTATTTTGGCCTTTTGTTTTTGTTTTACCTGCTTTCTGGAACCGTTCTTTGCTAGACTCGAACCCTGTCGTAGCAGTCAACTCCACTCTGCATCTCAAGTCCGCCGACATATAAGGTGAGCTACTGGGCAAACTGATAACACCAGAAAAGCCGTCCATACGGAGGCAAGCGGTCAGCTGGTAGCACGAACAGAAACAGAAGCCGACCGTGGCGTCATACCACTCCGTCAGTTCATTTTAAAGAGGAAATGCAGCCATACGTAGCTCCTGCTACATAATTCGCCCTGATAGTACTATATAGTACTACTATATAGTTACTATACTAAACCATACCATACCATACAGTACCATACCATACCATACCATACTATACACTTCCCTACTGCATGTATAGTAGGGAAGTATGTGATTTAGGACTAAATGTTGCTTATGCCCTGAATCATAGAGTTAGACTGATTTCTGAAGGAAGAGTGTTAGACGCTGTGTAAGGCAAAACTCCATATGTCATTCAGTGAGAAAACAATCCCAGAATGCACAGCAACTATTAAGTTAAGTCTAGAGAAATGTCAAATATAAATATACTACAAATATCAAATATAAATACAGTTGGACATATAAAAATATGCTGGCACAAATCTGCTAAGACAGAGTGTGTGTGAGTGCGCATGTGTGCTTGTTTGTATGCATATGTGTGTGTGTGTGTGTGTGTGTGTGTGTTTAGTCAGTGAGGTCAGCATTGTGTCAGGAATCAGCAGATGATGGACTCACAGTAGACAGAGAGCAGTGATCTGTGTTGTCACTGGAGAACAGCGTCAGATCTTTGATGAACACGGCCACAGATTTCAGGATGAAGGTGAAAAACAGCTGCATGTGGATGTAGTTTCGAGTGCAGTGCAGTCTCCTGTCAAATACAATCAACATTTTCAAGAAAACTTAACTTTCAACTAAATATTCTGAAACTTAAAAGGTCCCTTGAAGTGCTTTGAAATGTGCATTTTTTTACCCAATGTTTGATGTAATCTCAACTGAAAAATTGAGTTGCACGGTTGTTGGTGCCAGACAGGCTGGTCTGAGTATTTCAGAAACTGCTGATCTGAACTTCTGATAGCTACTTCCAGCAGGATAACACGCCATGTCATAAAGCGCAAATCATGACAATGAGTTCACTGTACACAAATGGTCTCCACAGTCACCAGATCTCAATTCAATACACCACCTTTGGAGTGTGGTGGAACGGGAGATTCGCATCATGGATGTGTAACCGACAAATCTGCAGCAACTGCGTGATGTTATCATGTCAATATGGACCCAAATCTCTGAGGAATATTTCCAGTACCTTGCTGAATCTATGCCATGAAGGATTAAGGCAGTTCTGGAGGCAAAAGGGGGTCCAACCCAGTACTAGTAAGGTGTACCTAATAAAGTGGCTGGTAAATAAAGTGTATAATCATGCATTCTTGATTGTTGGTGCTTTTCCCTGTTGGGAAGAGGTAAAACTTGTCATTTTAATACTAAATTTGAGTGTATGGTTGAACTTTTGGAAAATTTTCAAAGCATTTTCCCAAAATATGAGTCAAAATAAGATTTGTCGCCAAAAATCATTCCATTTGCTGAGAAAGTTGTGGGCAAATTAGGACTCAAAATCACCCCAGAGTAGATGAAAACATCCCCAACAGCACACAAGACTATAATCAAGCCTTTTTGTACAATGCTTTGCAGATGGTGAATCTCTTTTTTTACTCTACCAATAAGACATCATTGTTAAAGCGCAGTACCTGAAGATCAGTAGTATAAGCACAGCAACAGAGAGTGAGAGGAGAGACGCTCCATAGCCCACAGTGTAGATCAGCTTCACAGTGGCAAAATATGACTCCTGAGGGACAGACAAGTGCACATCAATGACTTTGTTATGTTATCCAACCTTGCATAGCTCCACAAAGCAAACCAGACCCGTAACCGAAAATAATATTAAATTAAAATAATTAGGACACCTCTAAATTAATGAGGAGCCCGGAGTCTCATCTCCCGTTCAAAAGGAAAAACAACAACAAAGGCGATTGACCAAAAAAATAATGTAAAGTCAAATTTATTTGACATTTAACTTCAAAGGAGACACAAACAAAACTTGCGGCGGTAAAGCCAAAATAACAAACAAAAACTCAACAACTAACTAAGTTTTAAACCCTTTTACCTGCACATGAAATAAAACATATGAACATTCACTTACCTCCCTACTAAAGACAAAACATGAGAAAACTTAATAAAACAAACAGGCACCCTCCTCATCACATGAGTCTCCGTATAGATCTCAACAAGTCAACACTCAGCATTAAATTTCAACAATATCGCCGAGTAAATACAACACAAGTTTTTTTTCGCAAATAAACAAACAGGCCGGGAGAGAGGAGACTCTCCGAACGATCTTCCAGTCCGGTTTAAATTGACTTCACAAACAAGCCAGCAAGCTTCCACGTGTCGGCACCTGATTCACCGCAGCTGTGCGCTGATAATGAAACCTGTCGGCGAGACAGCGGAAAGAGGCGGAGAGAAGAGAACCACAACAAACAGAGGCATATACAACAACACAAAGAAAAAAACTCACTACTTCAAATAGAATAACTTTTTTTGTATTACTGTTTTGTTTTCAATAAATAAAAGAAATACATAACACACTTCAAAAGGTTTCAAGCTCCATCATTAAAAAATGATGTTTGTACATGTCATCAGAGGGGGAAAGCCCCGCCCACTATCTCCCTCATTATCATAAGGCGTTAGTCTTGTTTTTGAATCTGCACTATGCTGATGCACAGGCATTTGTAGCTCCGCCCTCTTTTGAAAAGAGCACAATCTCATTTGAATTTAAAGTGACAGTCACCAAAACGGCACAATTAGGATCAAAGTCTAAAAGGGGAAGGTTCAAACAGTTATAAAACATTATTTGTGGGGAATTTTGAGCTTCATAAACTTTACATACACACATTTTACATCTTGTTAAAAGGAGCATAATAGGTCGCCTTTAATGTTCAGTTCACTGAGTCTATTTCAATGAACGATACATTCCTCTGGGTAAACTGGTAAGTCAGCCTGTGGAACATTTTGCCAATAAATCCCAATGATGCCAATGATGAATTAGTGTGTAATAATGTAAAGTAACGTGTGAAAGCTTAAAATGTTTTATTTATGTAAATTTCATTAACATTTAAATAAATAAAATGTAATATAAATGTTAAAATAAGATTGAAACCTTGATACAGTACTATTGGGCTGTTGAATGCTTGATTGTGATTGGCTAATGAACATTCTAAGTTGTGGCATTATTTTCAGAGAAACACACAGCTAAAGTAGATCCGGCAGGTTTTGAGCGCATTACAGCTCCATATCACTACGCTGAATGATTTCAGTTATTTCACAGCTACAAGTTAACAGTCAAAAATCCCAGCAAAACTCAACAGAAGGCTTTGGATGAGATGTGTAAGAAACTAGTCCTACACACAGGAGCAGTTTGAGGACAAAAACCTGAAAAATGTCTGAAATACAAAATCTGAGAAGTGTATTTCACACATCTTAACCACATCACCACTTGGAGAGTTGTCAATTATACCTGATTATATTATCATATAATCATATTGAACATTAAATAAAAGAAGTGCTGAACATGTAGTGCTTTATTTATACAGTATATACTGTATTGTCACAATACTGAAATTTCAAACTCAAATACTGACATTTTCATTACCAGAGGAAAATATTTCCACCACATTAATGGCATCACATCCCACTCCAATACATTTCTGCACATTTAAAATGAATTGCAAGTGATTCTGGTGCACATTTTGTAAAGAGTCGCTGTTGTGAAGAGTCACTGTTCATTTCAGTGTAAGTACATATTAGTTAAGGCCACCTAATATAAAGTGGGACTGAAAAAAGAAGGACATACTTCGAAAAATGTTTTGCATTACACTGAACTGAACTAAACTGAACCGAAGCACTTTAATTTACCAGAACGTCATCTGTGTTAAGCTGCTTTGACACAATCTACATCGCAAAAAGTGCTATAGAACTAAAAACGAATTGAAAAAGTTCCTTTTGCTCTGTTAAACATCACTTGAAAAAGTCTTTAACTCTACATTTATATTGCACTGACCTCTGGGATATTGTCCTCAGCGCTGCAGGCCTCATGATAAGGAGGGAACGTTCGGGACCAGCCTGTGACGGTGCAGTTTCGACTCACTACACCTCCAACAATCAAGCACAGGTCAGAAGTCAGTGACAAAAAGCACAATGCAATGCCTGCAAACGGTTTAATATGCTAATGCATTCATCTGCAAATTCATATTAAACCAACAAACTGAAGTCGGCGTGTCGTGTGGCTTGCACCATGTTTATTTTCCTCTAGGGATGGAGATGCAATGCATAAAATTAGGATGAACTACAGCTGAATGTGAAATGAGATCTGTATCCTTTTGTTTTTGAATCAGAGATACAGCGACGGAGTGATCCTTTAGTGGCCGGCCAATGAAACTGAAGCAGAGTTTCATTTCAGATCTCAGTTCAGTGTTGTTTGGCCAGGATTTAGACTGGGTTTAGTCTGCTATACTGGCGGATCTGTGGAGACGTTATTGCATTGCCAGATATGAAAACCTGCCTCAGATTTACAAAAGCTTGAAATTGGAGATGTGTGTTTTGGCCTTAGAGGATTCACTTCGTATTCTCTGGGTAGATGTGTGTGCTGTTCACAGACTGAAAACAACATGTTTGCTCATAGATGTTAAAGTGGAAATGCATGCGTGGATCCTATTTTAATTAATCATGGATGAAACATTTCTCTTTTTTAAGACACAAGAGTGTAAAGATTTAATATAAAACTCCTTTATTATTACAAAACCAGTTATAAGTGTCAATTATTTTAATTCAGATTTAAATAAACTGAAATCTGAATAAGTAAGATTTTCATTGATGTATACGTTGCTGGGATTGGACAATATGTACTAATATTATTTATATTAGTAAACAATAATACAATATTTATTAATATTATACAATATTAAGTAGATACAACTACTTGGAAATCTGGAACCTGTAAAAAACTAAATACTGAGAAAGTCAGCTTTAAAGTTGTTTAATGTGTGAACGCACATTACTTATGAATTATACTTACACACATTAGTAGAAAATGTACAAAAAATACTTAATATTTTTACCCATACAGTATATTTTTGGCAACATAAGACTGGTTTAATGGTCCAGGGTCACACATAAGTTTGTGTAATTACATTAATAAACATATAAACTAAAAGTAATTACTATAATAATGACATGCATAATTCATATTAAGCATTTCCATTTATACTGGAACATCAATTTCTATCAATTTGATTCCAAAACTTTATGTCCTTTCCTATTAAAATGATGTTAAATGAAGTAATTATACACATTAAATTATGTTGAATTATGTCTTTGGCATGTTTTCCTGAGCAACTGATGACTTAATATTTAAAACCGGAAAAATATTTGCCAATTAAAAATGTTATTTAAAGGGAAAATAAACTTTTTTTTACTTGCTAGTTAACATTTTGTGCTAAGCAGAACAAGTGTTTCCAGAAATCAAAACTCATTATGCATCTCAGTTAATGTATCTTTAAAACAAAGTAAGATATTTGTTCTGGAAAATAAGACAGTTGCATTTTAAATGTTGATTTGTGCACAGTTCAGATGTGGTGTGTATGTGTGTGTGTTTGTGTGTGTGTTTGTGTGTGTGTGTGTGTGTGTGTGTGTGTGTGTGTGTGTGTTACCTGTATTGTTCTTGAAGAGAGAGAAAACAGCAGGACAGGGAGAGTGGACAGTTTCACCCACCACAGCACTGGGCCAGCAGACCACTGAATCCCATACTGAAAGACAAACTACACACACAGGGACAGACACACAGTTTGTGATTCATGAGCTGTTTTCCTCATTGGGACCAAAAAAATGTCCCCACAAGGTCTGCTGGTATTGTTATAGTAGTGTGTACCTTGTATTCATCACGTTTTCACACAGACACACACGCCCCTATATACACACACGTGCACATACAGAATATGCGCACACACACATACAGCATATACACACATATACACACACACGCACACACACATACATATATATACATATACATATATATATATATATATATATATATATATATATATATATATATATAGATTGATTTATGAAGCCTTTATTTGTCACATACATATATATATATATACTCCCACACATACATACACATACACACATATTCACACACACATACAGTGGGTACGGAAAGTATTCAGACCCCTTACATTTTTCACTCTGTTATATTGCAGCAGTTTGCTAAAATCAAATCCTTTAAGTGAATTTTTTTCATTTTAGAAAAACACATTTTTGCATATTTAAAACCAAAAAAAAAACAAAAAAACAACTGAAGTATCACATGGTCCTAAGTATTCAGGTCCTAAGTGCTCAGTATTTAGTAGAATCACCTTTTTGATCTAATACAGCCATGAGTCTTTTTGGGAAAAATGCACACCTGGATTTGGGGATCTTATTCCTCCTTGCAGATCCTCTACAGTTCTGTCAGGTTGGATGGTAAACGTTAGTGGACAGCCGTTTTTAGGTCTCCTCCAGAGATGCTCAATTGGGTTTAAGTCAGGGCTCTGGCTGGGCCATTCAAGAACACGGAGTTGTTGTAAAGCCACTCCTTTGTTTTTTTAGCTGTGTGCTTAGGGTCACTGTCTTGTTGGAAGGTAAACCTTCGACCCAGTCTGAGGTCCTGAGCACTATAAGTTTTTGTCCAGGATATCCCTGTACTTGGCTGCATTCATCTCTCCCTCGATGGCAACTAGTCGTCCTGTCCCTGCAGCTGAAAAACACCCCCACAGCATGATGCTGCCACCACCATGGTTCACTTATGGGTCTGTATTGGACAGGTGATGAGCAGTGCCTGGTTTTCTCCACACATACCGCCTAGAATTAAGGCCAAACAGTTCTATCTTGGTCTCATCAGCCCAGAGAATCTTATTTCTCACCATTTTAGCAAACTCCATGCTTTCATCTGTTTTGCACTGAGGAGAGGCTTACGTCGGGTCACACAGCCATAAAGCCCCGACTGGTGGAGAGTTGCAGTGATGGTTGACTTTTTACAACTTTCTCCCATCTCCTGACTGCATCTCTGGAGCTCAGCCATGCACAGTGATCTTTTGGTTCTTCTTTACCTCTCTGACCAAGGCTCTTCTCCCCCGATAGCTCAGTGTTTGTTATATTGCAGCAGTTTGCTTAATGATTTTAGCAAACTGCTGCAATATAACAAAAAGTGAAAAATTTAAGGGGGTCTGAATACTTTCCGTACCCACTGTATATACAGACACTCTCACTTACATACACATACACTCACACACATATTCACACACACCCTCTCTCTCTCTCTC
>CAIGQW010000298.1:8987769-9003962 GCA_903798125.1 Danio choprae | reverse complement strand
ACATTTTATAAATGTAAAAATGTAACACATTAATTAAACATTAAAAACATAAATTAAATGAAACCTAAAAACTGTAGCATTTTCTTGTCGTATTTCAACTACAGCTGATCAAATCATTACAGAACAGGTAAGTGACTTTCTAAGCTGAGCTCTCTCTTTTGTATTTTGTAGTGCTGTATTTATACCATAGTAATCTGGTAGTGTTTGCTTTGCTTTGGCATTTTCGGGGTTAATTATTGTGATCTCCGGATTGCAACAAAAATACTGGGAAATCTCTGTAGACTGATGGCATTTCATGACATTCGGCCTTATAATCTTAAAATGTGAGCAAAATCAGCTGTTTTGTCATCACTTTAGACATTACGCTAGAGAATCATTCAAACACTAGCTCTAAAGTGACGTTTGTGAAGTAGCAATGGTTTCTGACCGTCAGCTGCAGATGTGTATGAACGGCGGAAGAAAGTAGTTCCTCCTAAAAAATGTTTTTTGAGATTTTCTTTTTTTATATACACAATTATGCCGTCGAACTGTTGTATAAACGCAATATCACACTCGTAGCAGTGCAATATGGCTGTATATCGTCAGTGCTGGGGTACTAAGGCACTCGAGCCAACGCATGACTCCCACCAGTGCAGATATACAGCCATATCCCACTGCTACTTGTGTGATATTGCTCATATATACAGTACATTCATATTGGTTAAATGAAATATAAATATTACACTTAAAAATAAATGTAATTTGCAAGTGAAGAAGGTAAAACTGGAAAGAAATGAAGGAAACACTGAATGCTAAATAAATCTGAAACTGAAATATTTTGCAACAGTAAACAATAATATGCTAAATGGAAACAGACTAAAACTAATAAAAATGTCACATGACCATAAAAATATTACTAAACATCACATTAAAATGATTCATAATAAATTATTTAATTGTTCTGTCCTACAAAGAGCAACTTCAACCCAACAATTTCATGAATATGCATAGTTCTTTTGCCACAAAATATTAAATTATTAAGTGTTTGAGCATCAAATCAGCATATTAGAATGATTTCTGAACTATCCCGTGACACCAAAGACCAGAATAATGATGCTGAACATGCTGCTATACACACTGGATATTTCATTATTTCACCATATTACAATTTTCTACTCTATTTTATCAAGCCACTATAAAAATAAGATACTTTCAAAGCAAAAAAAAAAATCTATCGACAGTAAATATATGCAGTTTGTAACGCTCCGTTGATGACGGAAGACATGATGAGACGAACACGGGATACAATAACAAAAACGGATTTATTAATAAACACTTACTGGTAACAGACACTGGGTACAGGCAGACGGGACAAGGACGACAGGACGAGACAACCAAAGCAACCAAAATACCGGACAACGAAGGACACAGACGAAAGGGTATAAATAGATAAGGGGATGATTAAACTAATGACACACAAGGGATGAACACAGGTGGGACAAATGAACACTGACAGTGGCGGGAAAAGGACAAAGAAAGCACATGACGAAAACAAAGGATGACACAGACGAACACTGACACAGTTAAAGTCAAAATTATTAACCTTCCTGTGATTTTTTTCTCTCAAATATTTCCCAAATTATGTTGAACCGAGCAAGGAATTTTTCACAGTATTTCCTATAATATTTTTTCTTCTGGAGAAAGTCTTATTTGTTTTATTTCAGCTAGAATAAAAGCAGATTTTAATCATTTTAAAACCATTTTAAGGTCAATATTATTAGCCCCCTTAAGCAATATTTTTTTCTATTGTCTACAGAACAAACCAACATTATACAATGACTTGCCTAATTACCCTAAGTTGCATTATTAACCATCTTGAAAAATATCTAGTCAAATATTATGTACTATCATCAAGACAAAGATATGAAGTTATTAGAAATAAGTTATTGAAACTATTAAAAATATAGTAAAATATACAGGGGGGCTAATAATTCTGACTTCAACTGTATATGGACAAGGCTCGGAAATTGCAAGCTGATGGAAATGATTATAAAAAGGCATCTTCTTCCTGCAATCGTCCAGAGATCACAGTGTTGTGGAGCCGCTGAAGTGTGACTTTTCCAGCAAAGCTTCATTCTGGCCTGCTTTGAACCCAAGCACCAGCACTTCAACAGCAGGATCAAACACCGCGTCCTGGAACCATCTTTATTCGAGGCCACCATCAAAAATCCACAGTGCCATCTTATAAATCTAGTTCTTTCATTGGTCTTTCATGATAAAAATCTATGGAGAGCTCTTCAAAACCATTGAAACGGAGCGAGGTTAAGTGAAACTCCACCTCGGAGCCTCATTGAAATATCAGGATAAAGACAATGAAGCGTTATCTTCCGATGCCCGGCTTTCAAGATGCAATGCCATTTTATATCAAATTAAAAACAATAGTATGCATATACAAAGTCAGAGTTATACAAACGTCCAGGTTGGCCTGTGTTTATGAATAGTATCTTTGTACATACACACAATTATTTTAAATTTGATGTAAAATGGCTCTCAATGGCTCCTGGCTCTCAAGATCCAATGCCATTTATATCAAATGAAACCAATAGTATGTATATACAAAGATACTATTCATAAAACCTGGGTGTTTATATAACTCTGGTTGCCTTAACAAAATGCCAACAGGATGTTTTGAATTAAATATTATGATTGTGAATATTATGAATCTTGTACAAAGAGCAGTCCCAACAGGATTCTTTGTTGTTGTTGTTCAAATATGAAACTGTTCGAATAAGTTTGGAGAGATTACATAGATAGCATGGAATAGCATCCCACATAGCAAAATTTCTCTGGCCCAGCTCTGGCCCACACAATCAGTTTTTGCTTGGCCCACATGCCGCAGTGAATTACGGTACATGACTGAACCAAGTTTGGCTTCCAGACAATGGCCAAACATGGACCACATCTGGGCCAGGTCTCAGCCAAGTTAATAACCCATAACTGGGTCTGAACTGGGCCAGATACGTTGGTTTGTCCCGACTGCAATGAAATCGATAAGGATGTTGTTAGAATGAATTAGCATGTTTTAGTCTATAGTCCTTGTTAACCCATTATTAGTTTATTCTGTTCACCTGTTTGTGTGTTAATTATTTGTGCTTATATTCTCCTCATGTTTGCTGTCCTGTGCCAGTTCGTCGTCTGATATTCCCATGTCATGTCCTGTTCAGCCTTGTCTAGTCCTGCTCTTTCCTGCCAGCCCAGTCAAGTTTGTTTTCTGTCTTTTTGTTAATGTTTTCCCCCTCGGGGTAGTTTGTTTTGCCTTTTTGTTTTATTTTTGTTATTAATAAAAACCCATTTTTTGCAATTGGGTCCTTGCTCCTTTTCCTCCACCACCAACCCTGACAGTAGCTAGCATGAATTAACATGTTATTGTCATATTTGCAAGTATGAATCATGCTAACATGAATTAAGCAAACGATAGCATGCTTTTAACATGTTTAGTATAAAGTAACATGTTTTAGCATGATATAGCATGTTGTTACCACGTTCACAATATGAATTACCACGTTGTTATTATGTTTCTAGCTTGAATTAATGTTGTTAACATGAATTTACATTCTAGCTTGAAGCTAGCATGAATTAGCACATTATTAGCATGTTTCTAGTATAAAGTAAGCACAATTTCGCATGGTTTTAGCATTTGTCTAGTATATAAATTATTGTTTCTAGCATGACTTAGCATCTTTCTAGCAAGAATTAACATGTTGTTAGCATCAATTTGCATGTTTCTAGCTTGTAGCTAGCATGGATTAACACATTAGCATTAGTAGGTTTCCTCCGGGTGCTCCAATTTCCTCCACAAGTCTAAAGACATGCAGTATAATTGAATTGGGTAGGCTCAATTGTCCGTAGTGTATGTGTGTGAATGGCCAGTGTATGGGTGTTTCCCAGTGATGGGTTGCAGCTGGAAGGTCATCCGCTGCGTAAAACATATGCTGGATAGGCACCTCTCAAAAAATTTAACCACACGTCGCAACGACGCAAGCTCTGTGATTGGTCGGCTTGGTATCGCTGACGAGTGTAGGCGGAGGTGAGAGCCGCGTGAGCTCGATGGAGCGAGTGTTTACCAGTGTGGAGTCCCGTGAAGGAGATCCAGATGGAAAGTTTTGTTTTGTGTTTACCTTATGATTAAAGTTGTTGCACGTACGCTGGTTCCTGTCTCAAAATGAGCGAGTTTGAGCTACTTCTACATTAAGGTAGCGTTCAGAAAAAACTAAACACCAGCGAAGAAACTCGACACAGTGGAACATTAAACACCTACTGCCAGCTAGCGTTTCGGAAGTGTTATTGCAAAGCAACACAAACAGCGCGCAGAAGTATAAATGCAAGGCATGCGCCGTGGGTCACACCGATCACTCGACACATAAATATAAACCAGGCTTTATGTACGTGTGATTTTTCAGGGTTTTTATTTTTAATAAATTTGCAACAATTCCAAAAAATCTTTTTTCACATTGTCATTACGGGGTATTGTGTGTGGAATGTTGAGGAAATAAATGAATTTTATTAATTTTGGAATAAGGCTAACATAAAAAAACGTGGAAAAAGTGAAGCGCTGTGAATACTTTCTGGATGCACTGTATGTTTTTTTCTTCTCAGAGTGACGGCAGCCATGACATGAGCACACTCTGCAGTGAAAGTGAAACCAAAACTGCGCACAACATTTAAATGATCATATCGCTTTTTAGAGTTATGATTACGACAAGCATTGGATATGTTTTTATTTCATAGCGAACACAGAGTCTTGTGCCTGAGAATAAACGTTTAACAGTGTCATTATAACTACTCTAGCCTATATATAATGTTGAATATAATGCAAGAGGGAATCCGATAATGGTAAATGTCTACTTTTACCAGTAAAAAAAAGGCAAGCATATGTCTCAAACATAATGATTCAACTTCAGAATTATTAATACTTATATTCTGATGTAATCACTTTACTGTGCATTAATGACCAGGACAAATTTAAAGTCTATTCAAGTCCACCATTCCAAGTCTATACAAAATTTTGCATTTTAACCAACAGTAGACCTACACATAGGCCTAATATTATTATTGTTTTTTAATCATATGTTTGAGAAATAACAATAATAATAGCCTACTCATATTAAGCTTTATTTTACATCTCACAGCAAAAACTGGGGAGTTGAAATTTCGATGTTAAATCTTTCTGAGTTCATTTCAACTCTCAAAATGTAATTTTAACACATATAATGTAGAATCGTGTCAAGTGTTGGAGTCATTTAAAAGAGTTGATTATCAGAGTTGCTTTAACTCCTACGAGGAGTTATGATGATACTCTGTCCAAGCACTCAGCCCCCCACATATTTCAAGTTAGTCTGTCTCTGACAGAAATGGTTAACAGCATGGTGTAGTTTTTGGCGGTAAGTACATTTTAAGCTATTATATTTATTCAATTATGATATATGTATAACAGTTGTTTTAACACTTTTTGGGAGTCAAAAAAACAACAACTCTACCTTCAGTGTTATATTTTTATGTATGTGTATAATGTTAATTTAACTCCAGAAAGTGTGGAGCTATATAAACTCATAAAAAGTGTTGAAATCAACTCTGTGAGAGTTAATTCAACACTCGTCTTTTTGCTGTGTACAGAATCCTGAGAAAATCATGATCTTGACTTCTCCTGAAAAAAAATCCTGATTCTCATTTTAGCCAGAATTGTGCATCTCTAGTTCCCATCTGAGTAAATCCTATGAAAACTGTCTGGGTCATAGTTTACCTCAAAAACAAAACACACACATATATATATAAATATAATGTGTGTATAATATAATGAAGAAGTGAAACATATTTTGTTGCAGGTTTCTGAATTGTGACATTACACCAATTTTAAAACAACAACAATGAAAAAGTAGTACAGTTGAAGACAACACTATTAGCCCTCCTGTGAAATCTTTTTTTAAAAATATATATTTCCCAAGTGATGTTTAATGGAGAGAAGTTATGACTGTTTGTCATAACAGTACATAATATTTACTAGTTATTAAGCATGATACTAGTTTTCAGCTTAAAGTGATATTTAAAGGGTTAACTTGGTTTAATAAATTTGTTTAATTAGGCAAGTCATTGGACAACAGTGGTTTGTACTGTAGCTAATTGAATTACAGTGTTTATTTTGCTAGCGCACATTGTTATTTTTAGGTGAACAATTAATCCATTCAAGATAATCCAATGAAAAAAAAAAAAGTTTGTTTTGGTAATCCTCAATGGAAATCTGACCACTTTCCTCCACCTTTGGAGGGGCGGTTCTTCACTGATGATGTCAGATTGTCGCTTCAGCCACAATAATCTTAACCACGCCCCTCTTACTGTTGGTTTGCTGTGTGAATGAAGCACAGAAGTAAAGCCCTGCCCCCTACTCAATATTCCATGTCATTCATTCATTTTCCTTCGGCTTAGTCCCTTATTTATCAGGGGTCGCCACAGCGGAATGAACCACCAACTATTCCAGCATATGTTTTACGCAGCGGACGCCCTTCCACCCGCAACCCAGTACTGGGAAACACCCATACACTCACATTCACACACACACTCATACACTACGGCCAATTTTAGTTTATCCAATTCATCTATACCGCATGTCTTTGGGCTGTGGGGGAAACCGGAGCACCCGGGGAGAACATGGAAACTCCACACAGAAATGCCAACTGGCCCAGCCGGGACTCGAACCAGCGACCTTCTTGCTGTGAGGAGACAGTGCTAACCACTGAACCACCGTGCCGCCTATTCCGTGTCAATTGGAAGTATATCAACATACTGAAATAAGTCTCAAACAACCTCACGAAACATAAAATGGTTGTTAAAAAAACAGCCAAAGCATTGAGAATTCTCATTTTCACCAACAGGATTAAGAAGCTGCAATCAGCTGGAGACGTCCTGAATCTGCCTGAAAGAAGATATGTGTCTGTATTGTGTTGATGGACAGTGATAATGATGATGATAGTCTGAGTGGACAAAGACTCTTCACAGATCACAGAAGGAGAACTGCCGAAACTGGTTGAATTTTGGGGTCAGAAAAATTCTCAGCAAATTTGCTTGTCAGACACCACTGGAACTTCAAAAAAGACCAGGTATGGTGGTCAGATGAAAACAAAAAGTCAAAGGTGCTGTATGTAAGTTTTTGACTCTTCTGAAGCATAAAAATACCATAATATGTTTGCAGGTATTTAAGAAACATGCCAAGTGAACATTCTTGCTTATCTGAAAAACAATGCTGAAGTCAGTTATTCTGCTTTGAAAATTGGCCTGTCTTTGGTCTTTTTTGGTTTTTGGTCTTTTAATCAGGCCAATGCCAGCATAGCCAATTATATTTCAGCACATGGGTTGCCTTGATGGAAAATAGCGCATTTCATTCATTGGTTCAGAAAGGCTCTCAAATCATGACCGAAATACGACCTCTGGTGGACAGTAGCAGACTTCGAAATGAGAAGCAGATTCTGTGTTCCACATGTGGTTATTAATTAGAAAATAATATAAATATTACGAGCGTAAACATTAGGTGAGCAGGTTACATTGTAACTCTGTGTCCTAACAACACTCTACATGACGAGATTTGCAGTGATAAGCATATTGGCTGTTTGCACCAGACGAAACATGACAGAAATTGAAATACAGCCATTCAGAAGCACAGAATATGCACTCACTCACGAAATGGTATGGTTTCAATTTCAAATGGTTTATTTTATTTTTAAGATCTGAGGTGAACTCTCTGCTGCTGCTTTCAGTAGTATGGCTATAAATGTCATGTAAAATGCCATTCAAACTCACATTATTAGCATTCAACACTGAATAAAGCACACGAGGTGTACCTGAGGTGATCATTGTCAGTTTTCTGTTGTTCAGCTGCAAGAAATAGAAGCCGTTTCTAATACATCAATTCAAGGTGTTGGTTAGGACAAAAATATTCCTATCGAATATATATCCTATAGAATATTCCTTTTATCACATGCCGTTGCTTTTATATAGAACACGACTTAAATCAGCCTTTAGGCTCGATCGTCAGACTCGCTCCTTTTGGTCCTCAATCTGGCAACCTGCGCTTGTTCGTTTTGATCCAGGATGGAATACCTAGTTCAACCACTGGGTGTCAAACTTACATACTGCACCTTTAAAATAAAAAGCTTTTTAGCCGCAATGTTATAGGTATATTTTTTAAGTAAAATAGACTTGCTTTCATAATTAAAGTGAATTTTAAACCAGTTTTCTGTCCACGCAAAATGCTCCCCAGTAAAGGTTACTCTAGTCCAGCATTTCTCAACCCCAGTCCACATTTCATACGTTTCTCCTTCACTTCAGATGTTTGTTCTAATATGACCACAAATGCCCTGCAAATTGAACTCCACAGGATATTCTGCCATGATTTTAGTTTGAAGGGAGCATATATGTGTCATTCAAATGGCATTTTAGTGTGTGGTATGTCCATTTATTTAGTTTTTTTGACTGATTAAAGGAACACTACACCTTTTTTTGAAAATCGGCTCATTTTACAACTCCACTGGAGTTAAATTGTTGAGTTTTACCATTTTTTAATCGATTCAGCCAATCTCAGGGTCTGGCAAAAAATCTTTTAGCTTAGCTTAGCATAAATCATTAAATTGGATTAGACCATTAGCATCTCGCTCCAAAATGACAAAAGAGTTTAAATATTTAAAGCTGGACTCTTCTGTAGTTACAGTATATTATGTACTAAGACAGATGGAAAATGAAAAGTCTAGGCCTGTATGGCTAGGAACTATACTCTCATTCTGGCTCATAATCAAAGAAATATGTTGCCGTACCATGGCTTTAGCAGGCACAACGAAAGTTCGTTTATTTTCAGGCACTGTGTAATATCACTGCGCCTGCTGCAGCCACAGTAGGAAAGCAAAGTTTCTTTATTATAATGCTGGAATGAGAAACTTTTCATCATTTTTGAGCAAGATGATATTACGCAGATACTTTAACTGGTCGTGTAAGTGTAGGACTTTGTGCTGTAAACTATTTTCAGGCACTGCATAATATCATAGCTTGTTACACAATGTAACTACAGAAGAGTCAAGCTTTAACTATGAAAACTCCTTTATTCAAATTTTTCAGCAAGATGCTAATGGTCTAATCCGATTCTATTGTTTATGTTAAGCTAAGCTAAAAGTGCTCCTGCCACACAAGGAGATTGTCTGAATGGACTTAAAAATGGTAAAACTGTTCATTTCAAGTGGAGTTGTGAAATAAGCCTATTTTTAAAATTAAATTGGAGTGTTCCTTTAAGGCTTATTCTAGTAAGAAAGCACTGAAGGCAATGTCATTGTGCAAAATCTGTAAGTGAAAATTCTGAAGGGAAATAAAGATTTCTCATGCTCAGGAAGAGGATTGTAAAACACTGCTCAGGTTTTGTTTATTCTACTTGGTTTTCTCTTCTGTCTCTAAATGTGATCTCCATTGTATATAAATACTACAGTATTTGGGACTGGGAGGGCCTTGATCTTTCCTCAAACTATTTTTAACCTTGAAAAGTGACATTTATAAACATTTGTAATAGATTAAAGTGATATATTGTCTGGGTTGGTGTTGTAAATTACGCTACAAAAACCTTGTAATAAACTGCCAGTGCATTTTCTGTCATTCTGTCATGACTTATCTCTCTATATATTATTTCTTATACATTATATTATTTTAAACTACTAAAATATCAATAAAAGTCACTGCAGAGTTGTTGAATTTTCAACATCAAAAGTTGACAGAGCAGAGATCAACATCCCATAATGCAATTCACAACCGTAAATAAACACTGTTCATTAACAGATATTTTTCACAGTGTAGAAAAAAACCTGTATTTGTATTAATGGTGTAGAAAATTGCTTCAAGAGAACGAGCTAAATAAAATAAGTTGCTTCAAATAAGATAAATAAGATGTTTGTTGTCATTAGTGTGAGCAATAACTGACTCTGGATCTGTAAAGTCTTTCAGAGGAAGAGCTCATTTGTAAAAAGTCAGCATCATCTACACACTCTCTCACTCTCTCTCTCTCTCTCTCTCTCTCTCTCTCTCTCTCTCTCTCTCTCCATTCATAAACTCTGGCATGCACTTCATTACATAAAGGAAATATTTACACGCACCGCCACCATATTTCAAGATCATTTGCATCTAATTCTGCCGGTTTCTGAACTTGACCCGTGTGCTCTGCCGTGTTCACAGCCGCGATCTGTTTGATTAGCGTACAAAAAAAAGAAGAGAGCCGGCGCATTTGTCTCTAATGCTTTTGATTCTCTGGATATGAAATGAAAAGAGAGTCCATTAATGCATTCATGCTGTTACTATGACACTGCTCAGAGTTTGCATGCTGTGAAGATTTTACCCGACATGCCCGTCTTCTGTCCACAGATTTATTTTTATGCTTGTGTTGTTAAAGTATGCGTCTCCTTAATTAAGTCCTATTAGTGGCTCTTGCTATTACGTGGATGAGGGAATAATTCATGGTATATGTTCATAACAGAAAACATTTTCACTCGATTACAGGCTAGATTTACGCTTTCATTTTCTGTCAATTTTTTTTTTCCATATTTGGGCAGCATGGTGGCTCAGTGGTTAGCACTGTCACCTCGCAGCAAGAAGATCACTGGTTTGAGTCCCGGCTGGGTCATTTGGCATTTCTGTATGGAGTTTGCATGTTGTCCCCGTGTTTGCGTGGGTTTCCGCTAGGTGCTCCGGAGTGAAACCCATGCCAACACGGGGAGAACATGCAAACTCTACACAGAAATGCCAACTGACCCAGCCAGTACAAATGACAAAATAAAGTATAATTTTTTATATTATAGATTTTATTTTGACATTTTTTGTGTGATCCTAACAGGCACAGGACATCAACATGATGTCAAATTGACGTTGTCCTGGGGACGTTGCATTTTGTTTGGAAATGAAAATCGGGTTGACTTCAGAACCCAACGTCAGGTCGACGTCAATGTCCAACGTCCAACCTAAAATCAACAAAATAAATCAACAAAATAACGTCTAATGATGTTACAGCTTGACGTTGTGTGGACGTTAACACTATAACGTCTATCAGACCTTGGATTTTGGTTGCCATACCTGATGAATAAATGTCAGTATTTGACATCAATATGACGTTGGTTTAAGATGTTGGCTCGATGTTAGATTTTGGTCACTTTCCAACACAACCTAAAATCAATCAAATAGCAACGTCTAATGATGTTACAGCTTAGCGTTATGTGGACGTTACCACTATGACGTCTATCAGACGTTGGATTTTGGTTGCCATACCTGACAAATAAATGTCAGTATTTGACATCAATATGACGTTGGTTTAAGATGTTGGTTCGACGTTAGATTTTAGTCACTTTCCAACACAACCAAAAATCAACCAAATATCAACATCTAATGATATTACAGCTTAGCGTTGTGTGGACGTTACCACTATGACGTCTACCAGATGTTGGAGTTTGGTTGCCATAACTGATGAATAAATGTCAGTATTTGACATCAGTATGACGTTGGTTTAAGATGTTGGCTCGATTCGACGTTGGATTTTGGTCACTTTCCAACACAACCTAAAATCAACCAAATATCAATGTCATTTGACATTATCATTGTCAAAATAATGTTGTCCTTAGACGCTGGCTAGACATTGAATTTTGGTCACCTGACGTCACAACCTAAATCTAACCTAATATTAACATCTTATGACGTTGTGTGCCTGTTGGGATGTGTCATTTTTATTTTTGCTGTAATGTGATGTGATTCTACAAGACTTATTCTAATATGCTGATTTGATCCAAAAGATATATTTTATTATTATCAATGCTAAAAACATTCATTCATTCATTCATTTTCATTTCGGCTTAGTCCCTTTATTAATCTGGGGTCGCCACAGCGGAATGAACCGCCAACTTATCCAGCATATGTTTTACGCAGCGGATGCCCTTCCAGCTGCAACCCATCTCTGGGAAACATCCATACACACCCATTCACACTCATGCACTACGGACAATTTAGTCTACCCAATTCACCTGTAACGCATGTCTTTGGACTTGTGGGGGAAACCGGAGCACCCGGAGGAAACCCACGCCAACACAGGGAGAACATGCAAACTCCACACAGAAACGCCAACTGACCCAGCCGAGGCTCGAACCAGCGACCTTCTTGCTGTGAGGCGAACGTGCTACCCACTGCGCCACTGTGAGGCCCCATGCTAAAAACAGCTTAATATTTTGATAGAGCACTTATTATTAAAAGAAAGCTCAAAACAACAGCCACAATTTACCGCACCCATGACTAAAACTATTACGAATGCAACAACTAGTCTAAAAGTGACTATGACCCGCACCGCTGATTCCACTGATGAATTCAAAGCACTGAAATGGTAATGCATTTCGGCAAAGAAAATGAACAGGAGAGCTCTTATTTATTTGGACACTTAGAAAAAAAACACCTGCGCCATATGGACCACCTGTCTCGCTTTTTTCCGAGCGCTCCATTACACAGCGCTTCATCCCTGGAGAGCATTAATCTCTATTCGACAAGATTGCAAGCAGATCCATTTACTGCCCCGTTTCCAAGAAGGTCCCCAGTTCAGTCCGCAGATACAGCTTGTGCCTCCACATTTACTTCATATTGAGGGGTTTCAGTGCAGTTTCCAAAGAAAATGGGCACAAAAGCAAATGCACCAGAGGAAAGTTGAGTGCTCACTTATGTTTGACGCCGCAAAACCCTGAGATCATTTCGAAGCTTTCTCTTTCCTCTAAGATGAAATCCACCTGAATTTGCCCACTCAAGTAACTTGTTGTCTATAGACTGAAGTGCTTTATTCTGAGAAAACAACTTGCTGGATTTACATTATTGTGTGTATTACATAGCTACTTGCCACAAAAGTAAACAATGAGACACAAAAAATGATCTGAGCTGTAATAATAAGCTTATTTTCTACAGTTGAAGCCAAAATTATTAGCCCTCCTGTGATTTTTTCCCCCTTTTCATATATTTCCCAAATGATGTTTAACAGAGCAAGGGATTTTTCACAGTATTTCCTATAATATTTTTTCTTCTGGAGAAAGTTTTATTTGTTTTATTTCGGCTAGAATAAAAACCATTTTAAGGTCAATATTATTAGCCCCCTTAAGCAATATATGTTTTTGATTGTCTACAGAACAAACCACTGTTATATAATGACCTGCCTAATTACCCTAAATTGCCTAATTAACCTAGTTAAGCCTTTAAATTGCACTTTAAGCTGATTAATATACAACAAAAGTGACCAGGTTTCAAGGTTTAAATGGTGAATTAAATTTCTCTCCTTTTTTGTAACAATTGTTTTCTTATTTTTTGTTAATTATTTCATTATACTTTTTTTTTTTTTTTACATATTTCTAATTATATATTGTTGAAAATGAAGGTATTTATGTATGTATATTTGTATGTACATGTATATTTATGCATATGTACGTATTAATGTTTTTAAATGGATATTTTTTGTGGTTTCCTTTTCTATATACATTTCATGCTTTATTCTGTAAAATATGTGGTATAGTACTTATCGTGATAATTCATTAATTTTCCTTCGGCTTAGTCCCTTTATTTATCAGGGGTCGTCACAGCGGAATGAACCTCCAACTTATCCAGCATATGTTTTACACAGCGGATGCCCTTCTATCTGCAATCCAGTACTGGGAAACATCCATACACAGTCATTCACACTCATACACTACGGCCAATTTAGTTTATTCAATTTACCAATAGTGCATGTGTTTGGACGGAAACCGGAGCACCCGGAGGAAACCCACGCCAACACGGGGAGAACATGCAAACTCCACACAGAAACGCCAACTGACCCAGCCGGGACTCGAACCAGCGACCTTCTTGCTGTGAGGCGACAGTGCTAACCACTGAGCCATCGTGTCGCCCCTATCATGATTATTATCTTCTTTTTTTCTTCTATTACTGAATTAATAATGACTGTTGAGTTGACTTTGTTGTGTTTGATTTATCATTTTCTGTATTGCTTAGATATTCAATGGGATATTTGCACACAGACTTTTAATTTTCAGTCAGCCAGCACAAGCACTTCCAGTGAACTGTCTTTCCATTACAAAATCGCCATGTTTAAGACCTGATTTCTTTAAAAATCTGTGCTCTTCACTGCCTGATAGATATATGATATAAAGTGGGTATCAGACCAAACAAGAAGCACTGCATTCAATAAAATTTTTCCCTGCCATGTCTTTAAAATATGAAAAATCATTGTACCCCGGTATTTTCAATGGAGTTTCTGCGCTAGCCCTGATGCTACTAAAAGCGCTAGCATTTACACTGTGTTTCTTCTCATTTTACGCTTGAAAAACTAAATGAATGCTTAAGTTTATTTAGCTGAATGTATTTTAATTACATTACAATGTGGATGCTGTAAAAGGATCCTTATAAAATTGAAAATAGTCACATTAACCTTGGCTGAAAAACACTAGCTGTGCATTTAGCTCTTTGAGTCATGTGACCATAGAGTGTTCAAATGAACGCACTGGAATATTGTGCTGTTTTTCCAAGAATAGCCATGTTAATAAAGGCTTTTTAAGTTTTTCACCTACTTTTCGAGTGCCTTGGACTTGGATTTTGTTATTTGCATGTATACAACAGTCTGAGTATACAATAAAAAAATATAAAACTGATCACGAGAGTCTCCTTTTTGTGTGAGGAACTACTTTCCTCCGCCATGCAAATACATGCAACTAGTATTTGAATTATTTCCTTGCAACACGTGCAGTATTATAATATCTTAGTGTTATACAATACAGAGGATCTTGCTCACAGATTCAAGATTATAATGGCAGGAAAAATCATCAATGTATAGAATTCTGCCTGTATTTATCTGCCGTATCCAGGTACTCACAAGCATTATCCCCATAAAAGCTAAATCAAATCAAACACTATACTACTACAGTACACATATAGTTTAAACAATACAAAAGAAAGGGACTCCTGAATTAGTAGCCAACCCCAATTAGACAGACCTGAACCCGCTAATCAAGCTCTTTCTAGGTATACTAGAAACTTCCAGACAGGTGTGTTGAAGGAAGCTGGAACTAAACTAAAGGTATGCAGGACACTGGCCCTAGGGTACCTAGGGTTTAGGAGTGATACACACAGGTGAAGAGGCTGGAACAGTGCTGATACTAAAAGAATATTAAACAGGTGTCAGCCAATCAGATTCGAGAAATGGAAAGTACTGTTGTACTATTGAGAATAACATAAATTGGTATCTCATGATTGACCAATCAGAATCAAGTATTACATAAAGCTGTCTTAAAATCTTCATGAAACAGAAATTAAGATTGTCGTTTTTTTCCCTCAGTCGTGACGTACATCTACTTGAAATGGTCCAGAAATTAGAAAAAATGTATGTCGGTGCATGCATTTGTACTTTGGGAATCGATTGGATTAGTGGAAGATGGAATAAAGGGAGTGAATAAATGGAGAGCAGAAATGGGCCCTGCCTTCATAGCCCCTCCCAAACAACATTCCATGTGACCAGAAGTGAAGAAAAGTTGTTTCAAGGGGGAAGGGAAGGTTATGGTATTTGATTAAAGATTATAAGGGCAAATTAATCATTACAAAATAATGAAGTGCACAGATACATTGTTTATAATGATAAGCACTACTATAAAGCTACATATTAAAATAAGAAGAGTACATTTTGATTTCATTCTGACATAAATCCAAAACACCAAACATAAATTCTGGAAACGCTATGAGTAAATCTAGGCTTGTGTCAGAAATATATGAGGTCATTTTACACTCGCTGTTTAATCAGCATTGACAAAGGAGAACTTAACACTCCATGAAACACTCTTCTCCGAAACAACAAATGGCAGTCTGACCTCAACCTCAGACTGCAACCTTGACGTCAGAAGTGTTGCAATTTCTGTTTTCCATCAGGGCTGGAATGTCGAGTGGCTAAAACAGAGACCCAGGCGATGGAGAAAGACCATTAGTTCCTAACGTTCTGGCTATTAAAACAGCTCACTAACAGGTCAGCATCAAATCAAAATGTTTTAGTTTTAATTTTGTGTGCTCTTGGTGATCTGGGGTAATATCCAGAACGTTAGGAACTAATGGTCTTTCTCCATCGCCTGGGTCTCTCGTATGCCGTC
>CAIGQW010000298.1:8938932-8966865 GCA_903798125.1 Danio choprae | reverse complement strand
TATATATATATATATATATGTAATATATATATATGTAATATATATATATATATATATATATATGTGTATATATGTGTATATATGTGTGTGTATATATGTGTGTGTTGTATATATATATGTGTGTGTGTGTGTGTGTGTGTGCGTGCATGCATGCGTGCGTGCGTGCGTGCGTGCATGTGTGTGTGAAATTAAAGTTTTTCCATGTAACAAAAACACTTATTTGTTATGTTTTCAGCTTAGGCTAACAATAATAAAGCTAGTGTGAAGCAAAAAACTGTAAAAAGTTAGAACATTTTTTGTCATTGATTTTCACGATAATATTTCATTGTCCTACCAAAACCTACTGTGACTGTCAGAGCTCAAAGCTTTTCAATTAAAACAACTACGCTGCAGAAAATGACTCACACTGAACTTGAAAGCTCTATTATTTATACATCTGAACACATGGATTTCAGCATTTTCAGTGCTTCTCAAACATTTAAGGTAAGATGTTTTTGTTTTTTGGAAACCACGTATATTTAATGAAACATTACAGTAAAAACAAGAATATTGTAAAATATGATTAGCATTTATAATGAAAGTTTTCTATTTGACTGAATTATAAAATGTAATTTATTCCTATAATGAGAAAGCGGAGGTATTAGCATAATTACACCAGTCGTATGAGCCACACAATCCTTCAGAAATCATTTTAATATTCAGATTGTCAGTAATATTCATTACAAATAGTGAAAAGTTTTGTTTTTTTGGGGTGGAAAAAATAAGAAACACATTTATATTATGTTTTATAATCGGATATACATTAGAAAAAGATTCAAATTTATTTAAATTGGAAAATCTTCTGTAACATTATACATTTTTTACTAATCCAAACATTTGAACGACAGTGTACCTGCATGTGTGTTGATTCTGGCTGTGTGCATTTGTTTTTTTAGTGTGGTCCTAACAGTTGCATAGCACATTTCACATTTGATTATAAAATTAATCTTTCACAGAGTAACACAGATTTGCAGAGGGACTCCTTTCAAGGAATGGAGCAGTCAAAATCCTGATTGGATCTGACAGCAAAGAACCATTATTCATTTGACATGTGAAAATGATGTATGCATGGAGCACAAAAGTGGATTAAAAAAAAAGATGATTACTATAATGGCTGCACGATACTGGGAAAATATGTGATAGTTTTGTGAAATATTGTGATAACGATATTTCTTAAGACCTAACATTTCCGTAAAAAATGCTACTTTTATTAGCTATAATTTTTTTATGTGATGGACCCTCTCTTTGTTTCCCCCACCACACCACACGACAAACCTAAAACATTATGCAATTCTGAGTGTGCCTCACACAGGTGAGTGGGCTTGACAAACCACCTGTAGAAAACACACTCTTTCATCTCTCTGACACTTTAAACGACACTTGCACCAGTTTTGCACCAGACACTTTCTTACGGTCACTCTATATCTATTTAAAAAGCACATTTATGAAGTGCGCCTCACACAGGTGAGTGGGCTTGACAAAACACCTGTAGAAAACACACTCTTCCATCTCTGACACTTTAAACAACACTTGCACCAGTTTTGGATCAGACACTTTCTTACAGTCACTCTATATCTATTTAAAAAGCGCACTTATGAAGTGTGCCTCACAAAGGTGAGTGGGCTTGACAAACCACCTGTAGAAAACACACTCTTCCATCTCTCTGACACTTTAAAGGACACTTGCACCAGTTTTGCATCAGACACTTTCTTACAGTCACTCTATATCTATTTAAAAAGTACACTTATGAAGTGTGCCTCACACAGGTGAGTGGGCTTGACAAACCACCTGTAGGAAACACTCTTCTCTCTCTACAAAACAAAAAAACACCCTCCCTCCTTACTCTAGTACTTAAATCTCTGAGCACTAGTTCATCTGTATATTTAGCTCTTCTTGTGTGTATTGCTTCTTCTTGAATCGCTGAATGCCTCCTCAATTGTAAGTCGCTTTGAACAAAATCGTCTGCTAAATCGCTAAATGTAAATATAAATGTAATGATTGTAAATTAAACAGGTAAAATATATTTTTCCAGATCTAATTAATTCTAATTCAAATAAAAATACTGTGCTGAGCTGCAAATATTTAGTCTTTAAAACACTGTAAGTGATATTCTGACTCTGATTGGCTGTTGTTTATTTTCCTCTCTCATCTCAAATCCGCCCATTAGAGTTTGTTTTCAGCTCTGGATTCACATTTGGGCCAACAGCAGAACAGCAACTATTGAGGAGGCTGGGATAAAGATAGTAACGCCCTATCTGCACTATTAGACTTTGCCGCAATGTTACGGTTATTTACAGCAAAAACGGCCAGTAAAATACCACATAGATTCTTTACAGTTCACTACTGTAATATGCACTGCATTGTGGGTCATTTTAAAACTTTTACAGTAACACTGCATATTAGGAATTTGTGGTATTCTACTGTAATCAAAGTAATCAAGTGCTGCTACTGTATGTGAATACAAAAATGAAACCGTTAATGAAAAAATTAGTCACTTGTTTGAAATTGATTCAACTCAATAGTTAATACTAAAACTAAAGGTTTACTGCTGGTGTAAAATGTAAATAAATGACAGTAAATGTACAGTAAAAATTGTCAAACTGTAAAATTAAAATGTGGTAAAGGGCATTTTAAAATAAAAAGTTAAATGCGGTAAGGCTATTTAACTGTAAAATGAAATTGCGGTAAGGCCCTGCTACTGTAAAACACATTTACAGGTAAGTTACTGTAGTTGTGATAACTTGTTGGCAACTGTGCTGCCAGTAAGTTACCACAAAAACACAATAAAATGTAGTAATAATAAAATTAAAATTTAGATAAACAACCAATGCAGTATTTACACAGTATTTTACTGTAATATGAACTGTATTTTACTGTAGGACAGTTATACAGTATGTTAAAAAGCTGCAGTTTAAAGTTGCATTGTCAAAATTACAGTATATTTTACAGTAAAGATATACAATACTGTAAATACATGTACAGCAAGATCAATGGTGCTGTATATATAAATACAGTATTTTTGCTGTAATTGATTTACAGTAATTTACAGGCAAACGGCTGCCAGTAAGTTACTGTAGATTCTACAGGAAATTGTTAACAGTGTATTTAATATGCATGCTTATTATGTGTTTAGCGCAAAAGACAATCAACAAACATCACATAGGAATGATGCTAAAACAAAAAAAATCTATCAAAAATGAAATGTTTTTCCATCCAAACTCTCTGCATTCCTTGTGGAGTGCGTCTAATTACGCTAACCTCCCTCACCCAGCAGAGACTTGATCTTTTGAGGATCCTGCAGAATTATACGGCAGGCAGGTGCTCATCTCAGAGTGACAAATGTGGGGAAATGCACGCAAGATGGCATGAAATGCATAAATTGACAGTCATCTTCCCCCTCACAATCAGTCTCTCCGCAGGACTTCCTGTCTGTCTGCAACACTTATTTTATGGAGGATTCACATCACAATTTGTCTAAACAGAGACCCAGCGATGAAGCCTGAAGTATCTCAATATCACTGCGACAAATTGGACCATTCAGAGTGTGATTGTGAGAACGGGTGGACATTTTGGCACATCCTTTGTGTCGAGTAACTTGGCTTGTGCACATTTTATATGAACATGAACATTTCAATTCAAGTCTATTCACAATAATTATCGTGTCAAAGCAGCTTTACAAAAGGTGCACATTATTGCATTACAATCATATTCTGAATAGTTAAGGTTATTTGTTACCATAACTTTATTAGTCATTAATAACTTTAGCTAGTTAACTAGTAACTAATAGCTTTTAACAGTTAAAGTTATTATACAAACATAGTTAACCATTCATTCATTCATTCATTTTCTTTTCGGCTTAGTCCCTTTATTAATCTGGGGTTGCCACAGCAGAATGAACCGCCAACTTATCCAGCATATGTTTTATGCAGCAGATGCCCTTCCAGCTGCAACCCATCACTGGGAAACACCAATAGACTTCCATTCACACACATACACTACCGACAATTTAGCTTACCCAATTCACCTGTACCGCATGTCTTTGGACCTGAGCACATGAACATGCAAACTCCACACAGAAATGCCAACTGACCCAGCCGAGGGTCGAACCAGCGACCTTCTTGCTGTGAGGCAAGAGCGCTACCCACTGCGCCACCGTGCTGCCCCACATAGTTAACCAATAGTTAACAATTCTGGTCTTAGTGCACTTAAAGGATCATGATACCCTGAAACACATTTTCAAGATGTTAATAGATCTGCTGTAAAATAAATATACACTCCAAAAAAATGATGTTTGCTGTTTGTTCAAACAACTAATTTAAAATAAGCTGAAACAACACAATTCTTGAATTTTTTTTGGGACAACTTAAAGAGCCCCTATTATGCAATAAAAAGGTCATATTTTGGTTTTGGGGGTCTCCAACAACAGGCTGATATGCATGTAAGGTCAAAAAACACTTACATTGTCTTATAATATGCATTTATTTTTACCTAATTACCCCAACGACTCCCATATGATCTGTTCAACGATTCATTTGTTCCTAAACCGCTCAAAAAGAGTGATGCTAATCTGCAGAAACGCCCACCACGGCTTATCAACATTGTTAAAGTAGCCAGAATGCAGAGTATATATGTGAGCCCAATGCAGGAGTGTATTAAAGCAATGAAGTTTAACACCAGCATATTGCTTTATTCTTAACCATAAGTAACAACAACGACACACATTCAGTATTAATCCACACAGCGGCAGAAGCTGAACTATTTTGAAACAGCTGATGATGGCCATGACAAGGACAAAGGGCAGAGGATGGCGAGCTCACAAACGCATTTCAATCCGTAAAGAAAGCGGCACGCGTCGCGTTTTTAACGTGGTTTTAGACTCAATACGTAAATATAAAGAGTTAACCAGATACAGTACAAGCAGTTACAAGTAACAAAACACAGTTAAATACATCATTTGCAAGCTAGAGAAAACAAGGAGGCAACCATTTTATTCACACTTACTTACACTTGTGAAATAGAGGAAGTAACTGGTCCATGAACTGTGTACTGATAAAGTTCCTGTCAAGCTCTGACAAAGTCCCATACATCAATAGTCTTTTCTGATCCTTCCTTTAACGAATGCCTCGTTGCAGGGTAGATTATTGCACTAATCACCAGAACGTTCACTCATTAATGTTCACTCATCTTCAGTCATGATCAGTCCCACACACACTTGCGCTCAGCTAGTGTTTGAAGGGAAAGGCGAGTTCACGTTTTACCAGATCCGGCACTTCATATTTGGTATTGTTTAGTGTCGATGTCAATACGAACAGGCAAAAGACCTGGACGAACGACGAATCATTTAAACGACTCTTTTGACTCTTGAAACTTTTATTAAAAAAATTTATATTTTTAAACAAGGTGCACCTTCAGATTTAAACCTCAGCTGGATATTTTCATTCACTTAGAGCTGTGTTACACACTGTATAAAAGGTCATTTTTAAAAACCCATAATAGGGGCTCTTTAATTGTTTTATGTTCAATCCACTTAAATTTGTAAAAACTAATAAGTTAACTTAATTCCTTCATGTTGCCCCAACACAAATCGATTGTGTGGAACCCAGCATTTTTTACAGTGTATGTTACTTAAAAGTTGTCTGTAGCTTTATGGGTGTTTTCTGTTCCTTTGCACTTGAGAATTGCATTATGGGATTTTAATCTCTACTCCCGACAACATTTGCTTTTCAAAATGTACCTCTTTAAATCAACAGAGTGACTGTAAAAATAATGCTTGAATGTGTATTTAGGGAGATTTTGTCTTGGTAATATTTACTTAGGGCCTCACAGTGGCGCAGTAGGTAGCACAATCGCCCCACAGCAAGAAGGTTGCTGGTTCGAGCCTCGGCTGGGTCAGTTGGCATTTCTGTGTGGAGTTTGCATGTTCTCCCTGTGTTTGCGTGGGTTTCCTCCGGGTGCTCCGGTTTCCCCCACAAGTCCAAAGACATGCGCTATAGGGGAATTGGGTGGGCTAAATTGTCCGTAGTGTATGTGTGTGAATGAGTGTGTATGGATGTTTCCCAGTGATGGGTTGCAGCTGGAAGGGCATCCGCTGAGTAAAACATATGCTGGATAAGTTGGCGGTTCATTCTGCTGTGGCGACCCCAGATTAATAAAGGGACTAAGCCGAAATGAAAATGAATGAATGAAATATTTACTTAAAGACTCCCACTATACCAATTTTGGTCTGTTTATTCCTCCTGAATCATATATTCAGCTTCAACTATTATGATATAATCAAGTTTAATAATTTTTTGCTGTTGTGTGTAACTCTACTAAGTCAAATGAATATATTTTCTGTATTATTCGTAATGTCACTAGCAAAAAAAACACATTTTTGTGTCTGTCTCTACATTCAGTTTTAATCTCTGGAAAGCACTGAGCCGTGCCTTTTAATCTTCTCATTAATTTGAACAAAATATTTAGGATACATAAATGTTAGGATTATTGTGAGACTTCAGTGATTTTCCTCATTAATTAAAAACAAGTATATGAAAATACATCAAATTCTCTGTTTTAGACACGCTATGTGTTACAGTATCTGGTTTGAGGATAGCATCTTGAGCTAAAAAACAAAATGGTGGAAAATGTCAACTCTGTTAGTGGTTAAAAAAAGGTTAACAATAAGTTAAACGACAATTAGTAACAGAATCTAACATTTAATCATTATTTTACATTCAGTTTACTGTAGATTACACCTTTGTATATCATTCCAGTTGGAGAAAAATGAATGAAAAAGGCTTGAAATGTACCCATAATTCTGGAAAGAGTCATATGTACAGTTGAAGTCAGAATTATTAGCCCTCCTGAATTATTAGCCCCCTGTATATCCCCCCCCCCCCCAATTTCTGTTCAATGGAGAGAAGATTTTTTTCAACACATTTAATAGTTTTAATAACTCATTTCTAATAACTGATTTCTTTCATCTTTGCCATGATGACAGAACATAATATTTTACTAGGTATCTTTCAAGACACTAGTATTCAGCTTAAACTGACATTTAAAGGCTTAACTAGGTTAATTAGGCATGTTAGAGTAATTAGGCAAGTCATTGTATAACGATGGTCTGTTCTGTAGTCAATTGAAAAAAAAAATATCGCTTAAAAGCTGATAATATGGACCTTAAAATGGTTGTAAAAATGTGAAAACTGCTTTTATTGTAGCCGAAATAAAACCAATAAGACTTTCTCCAGAAGAAAAAATATTACAGGAAATACTGTGAAAAAAATCCTGAATCTGTTAAACATAATTTGGGAAACATTTGAAAAAGAAAACAAAATTCATACACTGTAAAAAAATGATATGATCAATTAGTGCTGACAGCATATGTGTTTAGGTCATTGTAACATATTAAACTAAGGTAATCATGTTCTAACTTTTGATGTTACACAAGCAGTTTTAAGTCAGTTTAACATAATATAAGTTCAATAGACTTATAAGGTTCATTTGATTCAGCTTAAAAATTTAAGGCAACCAGGATTTTTTTGCAGTGTAAGAGGGCTAATAATTGTGACCTTAACTGTATATAAAAACACTGTGAACTCATTTAGTACTCTAAGTTAACATGACTATTACAGATAATATATATTTTGAAAGTATTTATTTATTATTTATTTATTGCCACATCAGCAACTTATGGCTATTTCATGGCAAAATGGATATACATAAAAATATTACATGATAAAACAAATTGATATTACAATAAAAAGTTACTTAGACAAATATATAAAATAGAAATAAATAATTTACACAAAAAATATTCAAAGTTTATTTTGAAAGTATTAAAAATGTCACTCTAAGTCACAAGCTACAGAGGAAAACCCTTTTCCAGTGCATATAGGCTGCCCAATGCTGAAAACACTAAAAGCACTCGTTATTTTTTGTTAGAACAGAATTATTTACTTCCATTTTGAAAAGCAGAGCTGAAGCGATGTCATGAAACATGAGGTATATAAATGCAGTATACTTTTATGTACAATAAAAGTGTGCTTTTACAAAGACCATATACAGTATGTTGAAGAACAGCAGTATCTATTTTATTTACATTTATTTACATGGCAGAATGATTTATCTAAAACTACCGGTAAATAAAAGCATCAAAAGCAATTTAGGATAAAAGCCGGCAATATTGGCAGTGTACAATGCCGGGGTTTAGAGTTTAAATGAGATTAAACACTACTGTTCGAAAGTCTGCATGTTTTTGAAAGAAGAGCTGTATGCTCGCCGAGGCTCAATTCATTAGATCATAATTAAACTCATTTTAATTCATTATATTTTTAAAATACTATTTAACATTTTTAAAATGGAATTGTATTATTTTTTATTATTGAATAATTTAATATGTTTTATTTTGCTGCTCAAGAAACATTTATTATTATTATTATTATTATCATCAATGTTTATGTGTATATAATTTATTATATTTTTTAAATATTATTGAACATTTTTAAAACAGAATTGTATTATCATTTTATTATTGAATAATTCAATATTCAATAATATTGAATATTGCTGCTTATATGTTTTATGTAATTTTTTTAAAACAATAATAAATAAAATAAAGTGGTTGCTCAAAAAAAAAAACAAATTATAGTATTTATTTATGTTTTATTTGTATTTTATTTTTAAAGTGTTCTTTTTAATTACAATTAGTACTTAAAAAAGCTAATATAATTTTTTTAATTTAAAATGTGTTTAATTTGAAGAAACACTCACCGAGGCTACATTTAATGGATCATATTCATTCATTCATTTTCTTTTCGGCTTAGTCCCTTTATTAATCTGGGGTCGCCACAGCGGAATGAACCGCCAACTTATCCAGCATATGTTTTACGCAGCGGATGCCCTTCCAGCTGCAACCCATCTCTGGGAAACATCCACACACACTCATTCACACACATACACTATGGACAATTTAGCTTACCCAATTCACCTATACCGCATGTCTTTGGACTTGTGGGGGAAACCGGAGCACCCGGAGGAAACCCACGCCAACACGGGGAGAACATGCAAACTCCGCACAGAAATGCCAACTGACCCAGCCGAGGCTCGAACCAGTGACCTTCTTGCTGTGAGGCGATCGTGCTACTCACTGCGCCACCGTGCTGCCCTTAATGGATCATAAATAAGGTAAAATTGATAATATTTATAAAAATTATTACAATTAAAAACAACTCATTCTAATTGAATATATTTTTTAAATGTTATTTAACACTTTTCAAACAGATTTTTTTTATTCTTCTGTTACTGAAATAATGTAATGTGCTTTAATTCGCTGCTCAAGGAACATTTCTTATTATTATCACCAGTGTTGAAAACCGATGTGCTACTTAGGGTTTTTTTTTTGTGTGCGTGAGAATAACAGCCTCTTTTTTCTTTGATGAATATAAACTTTAAAAGAACAACATTTAATTATTCATTCATTTTCTTTTCGGCTTAGTCCCTTTATTAATCTGGGGTCGCCACAGCGGAATGAACCGCCAACTTATCCAGCATATGTTTTACGCAGCGGATGCCCTTCCAGCTGCAACCCATCACTGGGAAAAGCATTTATTAGATTTATTATTATTATAATATATAAAAAAAGTAAAATTTTGGTCAATTTAATGCATGCATGGTGAATAAATCTTAAGTGGTGCTGTGTAGGTTATTTTAATAGGTTTTTTTATATTATTGTTTATATATGACTTTTATAGATAATTTTGAGTGTTTATACTCTTACTTATCTCCAGTTTGTCCTCCTTCCTCCTCATGTGATCCATTGGTGGTGCGCGAGTCGCTGTCGTAGATCTGGTTCACTTCCTCCTCTGTAATAATGTCAAACGCTCCATCATCCGCTTTCTCACCAGGATCTGTAACTGCATGTCAGGACACATCAGTATGACATCAAACCATAGGGAATGAAAAAATAGAGCACAATGGAATATTTAGAACAAAAATATAACACATAAAATATAATAAATATACATACATATATACATATACATATATACATACATATACACACATACATATACATATATACATACATATATACATACATACATACATATATACATACATACATATACATACATATACATACATATACATACATACATACATACATACATACATATATATATATATATATATATATATATATATATATATATATATATATACACACACACACAAACACACATCTAGATTATTATAAATGAATCATTGTAAATATACTGATTATTATTTATTTATTTATTTATTTTAATATTGTTTTAACTACTACTAGTACTACTACTACTGACGGAATGAACCGCCAACTATTCGAGTATATGTTTTACGCCGCAGATGCCCTTCCAGCTGCAACCAAGTACTGGGAAACACCCATACAAACTCATACACTACGGCCAATTTAGTTCACCCAAATTCACCTATAGCACATGTCTTTGGACTGTGGGGGAAACCGGAGCACCTGGAGGAAACCCCAAATGCAAACTCCATACAGAAATACCAACTGACCCAGCCGGGACTCGAACCAGCGACCTACTTGCTGTAAGTCGAAAGTGCTAACCACTAAACCACCGTGCCGCCCCGGTATTACACCATGATTTAAACAATTACACACATTAGCAGCACAATTTTAAAAAATCCTGACATTTAAATGCTCACATTAGACCAGCTAAAGTCATTCAGTGCAGATTTCTTTGTGTCAGAATATGAAATCCATCAATGCCAGCACAGGATGTTACGGTGAAGAGGAATTCACAACCTGTTAAAATTCACCTCTCAGTTACAAGGACGCACGTTAAACACAAAGCAGCAAAAACCTGGACCTTTAGCATTCTGGAACCGACTTCTTCACACATTCAGACAATTCGTAAAGACAATCTTCAGACACAAAAGATGAATGGCAGGCCGAACAATGCATTTAAGCACTCGACGGCTCTCTCAATCATATGCACCCACTGTATTCACATATTCAGAATGGAAAAAAAAACCTCTCATGTTGGCAGCACCTTTCTAAAGAGTTTACCGGAAAAGAAACTTTTAATGCTCGCTAAAGGAGTTTCGGGTCGCCTAAATGGAAAAAAAAATTGCTGAATTTAAAAGAAAAGCAACTCATTCAAGACCTCCTGGGAAGATCCTGTTTGCGAGACTGAAGTATATGATATTATAAAGAATAAAACAGACACTTTTATATTTCTACTTCTTCATTGTGAAAGCTTTTTAGCACTAATGCTACATAACAAAGATGACGATGGATATTTGGGGCATAATTTAAGCTGAATGATATTTTATTTTGGTCTTTCTTCTAAAGAGAATGATGTGAAATGCAGATTGAATCAGCTAAATGAGTAGAGTGTTCTGGCTTTTCTTCACACAAAATGCATGCAGATTAAGCATTCATTCATTCCTTTTCCTTTAGCTTAGTCCCTTTATTCATCAGGGGTCGCCACAGCGGAATGAACTGCCAACTTATCCAGCATATGCTTTACACAGCGGATGCCATTCAAGCTGCAACCCAGTACTGGGAAACACCCATACACACTTATACACTACGGCAAATTTAGCTTATTCAACTGACCTATAGCGCATGTTTGGATTGTGGAGGAAACCGGAGCACCCGGAGGAAACCCACACGAACACGTGAAGAACATGCAAACTACACACAGAGATGCCAACTGACCCAGCCGGGACTCAAACCAGCGACCTTTTTGCTGTTAGGCGACGGTACTAACCACTGAGTCACCGTGTTGCTCCCGCAAATGAAACATTTATGCAGAAAACTTTAAATGCTGCCTCTACAAGCTAAATTAAGTGCTAAAAATGACTAACAAATTCAAACATAATATTTAAAAGCACAAAATTTAATTACTAAAACAAAAAAACCCAATAAGAATTATGCATAAGGTGGCTCAGTGGCTCAGTGGTTAGCACTGGAGTCCCGGCTGGGTCAGTTGGCATTTCTGTGTGGAGTCTGCATGTTCTCCCCTTGTTGGCGTGGGTTTTCTCCGGGTGCTCCGGTTTCCCCCACAGTCCAAAGACTTGCGCTATAGGTGAATTGAGTAAATTAAAATTGGCCGTAGTGTATGAGTGTGTGTGTGTGTGTGTGTGTGTGTGTGTGTGTGTGTGTGTGTGTGTGTGTGTGTGTGTGAGTGAATGAATGTATGGGTGTTTCCCATTACTGGGTTGCGGCTGGAAGGGCATCTGCTGTGTAAAACATATGCTGGAATAGTTGGCGGTTCATTCCGCTGTGGCAACCTCTGAAATAGAGACTAAGCCGAAGGAAAATGAATAAACGAATAATGAAGAATAATAATTTTTTCACCATCAGGAGACAAAAAAAGCTTTTGAGAAATGCAGAAAACTGAAGAGCAAAGAATGGGTGTTTGGTGCGTAATTTAATCAATCATTGTTGTCATCCCAAAAAGAATCATGGGAAATTTTGGTGATTGTACAAGTGTTCTCGTGAATCACTTGGTATTCTTTATCAGCAAAATACACCCAAATTAAATTGCGCCGCTTTTTATTCACAGTTGTAAGACATAACGGCTTTAAAGACTTTTAAGACGTCCCTCCTGTAATAATCATGTTGTCTTACCAATTAACTAAAATACATTTAGGTGGAAGCACTAAAAATGGTCTTAAAATAAAAAATAAATTGAAGTTAAACAGAAGCATATAAAATATTAAAATTATACAATAAAAGCAAATCACAAAACAAAACTGGAGTAAAAAAGAATGATGTGAAACGTAAGTTATGTAGAAGTTTAAGATTTCTCTTATTTTTTTATTATTCTTTTTCTGTTCAAATTTTAACGTACTTATTGCTGTGAATCGATCATTGTTGTCATCCCAAAGAGAACCACTTTGGTAGTACAAAAGCTGATACAAGTAAAACTGTACAAGTGTTCTCGTGAATCACTCGCTATTCATTCATTCATTCATTTTCCTTTGGATTAGTCTCACAGAGGTCTCCACATCAGAATGAACCGCCAACTATTCCAGCATATGTTTTACGCAGCGGATGCCCTTCCAGCTGCAACCCAGTATTGTTAAATACTCATACACACTGATACACTAGGGCCAATTTAGTTCATCCAATTCACTTATAGCGCATGTGTTTGGACTGTGGGGGAAACCGGAGCACCCAGAGGAAACCCTACACCAACATAAACTCCACACATAAATGCCAACTGGCCCAGCCAGGACTTGAACCAGTGACATTTCTTGCTGTGAGGTGACAGTGCTAAACACTGAGCCACCATGTCGCCCACTCACTATTGTTTATCAACAAAATACACATGAATTAATTTGTGCCATTTTTATTTACAGTTATAGAACAATGTCAACTATTAAGATGGCGATCCAGCAATAATCATATAAAAAACAAGTTGCCAATTATCTGAATTATCTGAAGCACTAAAATGGTTAAAACTAAACAAATTTTGATTAAAATATATTAAAATATAAAATAGTAACATTAAATACCTAAAAAAGTAAAAATAAATAAATTATGTGAAATGTGAGTTGAGAGCAAATTTCTGGCCTCATGAAGATAGTAGTGTTTTGAAGCTTTCTCTTCATTTTTTATTATCTTTTTTCTCTTAAATTTATTCATTTATCTATTTGTTTGTTGTGTATTAGTTCATTTATTTATTATTATTATTGTTTATGATCTGCTTTTTAAGTCCATTTGAACTAAAATGCACGTCACAATATCTTAAAAACTCCCTTCTAACTGATATTTTTTGTACATTTATCCTGAACAAACATCTCAAAATAAAAAAAGCTTTCTTTTCATCCACACCATGCATACACACTGATTTATACAAGATTTACAATTAAAACATAACCACTTTTTATTTCATTTACATTTATTCTCCCTCATAAGAAGATACTTTGAAGAATGCTGGTTGCTGGCACCCATTGACTAACAAAACAATACTACAAGAGTCAATGGCTGTGTATCATTTCAGAAAACTTCAAAGGTAAGTCCACACAGGCCAAACTGAGTGGCAGCCTACAGAGGACGGATCTCGTCACCTAGCAACCGTAACAGCTGCCGTTAATGAGAGGTAATAATATTTGCACTGACTTTTTCTCAAATGGCCTGTTTACGCCTGGTCACTTCATGCGCTCTTCCTGATCGGATAGCTATCTGATTTCTGGAAATGGTTCTATTGCATTTACATTTGACCACATGAATGCGTCTCCAATAAACGGATATGGTTTCGATCTTCAAATCCCACCCTATATGCAGATTTAACTAGGGTACGTCAACTAAAACGACAGATACACAGCATTTTATTTAATTAATTTATGAGCAATATCACACGGCACTGGTGGGAGGAGTGCGTTGTACCCCAGCAGTGACGATATACAACCATATCGCACTGCTATGAGTGTGATATTGTGTTTATACAACAGTTAGACAAAATAATCGTGTATATAAAAAGAAGATCAAACACGGAGAGTCTCAAAACCCCTTTTGTAAGAGGAACTTACAACGGTCAGAACAGCAGAAACCATTGCTAACTCACAAACGTCACTTTAGAGCTAGTGTTTGAATCATTCTCTAGCATAATGTATAAAGTGATGACAAAACAGGTGATTTTGCTCACATTTTAAGATTTTAAGGCTGAACGCCATGAAATGCCATCAGTCTACAGAGATTTCCCAGTATTTCTCTGTTGCAATCGGGAGATCACAATAATTAACCCTGAAAAATGCCAAAGCAAAGCAAACACTACCAGATTACTATGGTATAAATGCAGCACTACAAAATATTAAAGAGAGAGATCGACTTAGAATGTCACTTACCTGCTCTGTAATGATTTGTTCAGCTGTAGTTTGAAACATACGCTGAAAAAATGCTGTTTTTCTCCCCTAAGGACTTATTATGCGGTATCTGTCGCCATCTTGTGGCGGATCGTCAACTGTCTTTGCTCTGCTCAGTATGACAGGCTGATGGCCGCCAAAGTGCTGAATCTAAAATAGGCACTATCCTTATAAACAGACTGCATAGTTGCAATCTAAACAACAACATTCTCACCTAAAAAAGCCTCAAAAGTACATTATGTTGTCCAACAGCTGCAATTTTTGTCGAACTGTAGTCCTCAGCATGCTGCTCGTGTGGGCGGAGGAATACACAAGGGTGAAGAGGCCGTATGAGTGCTGATATTACTTTAATATCTCACAGCTATCAGCCAATCAGATTCAAGAACCAGACAGAGCTGTTGTATAAAATTATTTACAGAAATGTAAACTGTATATCTCATTTGGCATTCAAATAATGTTATATGCAGGCTGTAAAACACCATTACAGTGCATGCGCCAAAAGGCAGCCTTCGTCATTACTTTCATTACGGACTAAATGCCCTAACTAAATGCCCTAATCCCACCAATTATTTTTGTCATACAGATAAGTCTAAGACATCATTCAGAACTTGCAAAGTTGTTTAAAATTAATTTATGTACAACCCACTCTCCCAAAAAACAATTAAAATTTTTTAACTTTAAATATGCTACCTTTGACTCAATGTATTAGTTTCTGTTTCTCAGTGAAACTTGCTAGCAGTTTCTAATTGGACACTACCGTGATGTATTTGTACCTGTAACTCTTGGTGTGGGTATATATGGTGGTGGTGGTGGCTGAGCGGCAGTGTTTGATGGCTGATTGTCTGATGAGCTGTTGAGTTCAGCTTTGGTGAATCTCTCCACCACAGCGCCGTGTTGTGTGTAACACTCTCGACAGCAGCGCTCCTTCTTTGAGTTTTTGGTCATCACGTAATTGTTGCTGCAGTAGTAGCAGAAGATACGGCCACACAACCTGCCAGAAAGCACAGCGCAAGTAAAGCAAGTGCAAATATTTGGCATGCAAAACAATATTTATAAACCAAACACTGCATCACTGTGATGTTTTGTATATAAAGTCAGTAAATTGTACTAATAAATGTCAACCTTTATTTAAGTCAAATTTAATTAGATAATAAAACAACAACAAGAATAGTAATAGTTATAATTACTACTACTATTATTATTACTATTATTATTACTATTTACTACTATTATTATTATTATTAGTAGTAGTAGTAGTAGTAGTAGTAGTAGTAGTAGTAGTAGTGGTAGTAGTATTAGTAGTAGTAGTAGTAGTATTATCATTATTATTATTACCATTATTATGATGATGATGCTTATTATTATTATTATTACCATTATTATTATTATTATTATTATTATTATTATTATTATTATTATTATAATTATTAATATTATTATTATTATTATTGTTATTGTTATTATTATTATTACCATTATTATTATTATTATTGTTATTATTATTATTATTATTATTATTATTATTATTATTATTATCATTATTGTTATTATAATTATTATTACCATTATTATTATTATTATTATTATTATTATTATTATTTTATTAGTATTATTATCATCATCATCATTATAATGATTATTAGGTTCCAACATATAGTTTGTTGAGCTTGTTATGGTCATTTTATTATTAGACTAGGTTTGAAACAAATAGTTGTTGGTAAATAGTTTTTCTGGTATTCAAATAAGCATAAAATGTGTATTTATATTATACTATTTATATTATAATAATAATGTATTCATAATAGTTTCCATAATAACTCTGAAAGGTGCATGCTATGTCAATAATAAAACAACAATAATAATAATAATAATAATAATAATAATAATAATAATAATAATAATTACTATTATTATTGTTATTATTATCCTCATCATCCTTATAATTATTATTAGGTTCCCACATATGCTTTGTTTAGCTTGTTATGGTAACTTGTTACTAGACTAGGTTAGAAACAAAAAGTTTTTGCTAAATAGTTTTTCCGGTTTTCAACTATGCATAATATCTATATTTATATTATAACAATAATGTAATCATAATAATTGTCATAATAACTCTGAAAAGTGCATGCTAAACAATGTACCTGATGAATTAAATGTTCCATTAGGTAATGTATTTACTGACATGAAATAATAACGAACAATATTGTACAGCATTTATTTATCATAGTTTAACATTTACTAATGCATTATTCATATTTTATTAAATAAATAAAATTATATAAATGTATTTATATAATTAACATGTAAATTAATTTCTAAATTAATATTTATTTATTTATGTTTTAATGTCATATCAGCAGCATTGAGGGGCGACGCGGTGGCGCAGTGGGTAGCACAATCGCCTCACAGCAAGAAGGTCGCTGGTTCAGTTGGCATTTCTGTGTGGAGTTTGCATGTTCTCCTTGTGTTGGCGTGGGTTTCCTCCGGGTGCTACAGTTTCCCCCACAAGTCCAAAGACATGCGCTATAGGTGAATTGGGTAAGCTAAATTGTCCACAGTGTATGTGTGTGAATGAGTGTGTATGAATGTTTTCCAGTGATGGGTTGCAGCTGGAAGGGCATCCGCTGCGTAAAACATATGCTGGATAAGTTGGCGGTTCATTCCGCTGTGGCGACCCCAGATTAATAAAGGGACTAAGCCGAAAAGAAAATGAATGAATGAATGAATCAGCAGCATTGGCTATATGCATGCATCATATTTCACACGTATAGTAAATATTCAATATATAATTTACAATCATAACTGTTTCTCAATCATTCATTGTACAAAAAATACAAATAACAACAACAATGATAAGTTGTGTTATTTTAATAATGATTTTTGATCAAATTACAAAGTGGTACATAACATTAACATTAGATAATGTGCTGTGAGTTAACAAACTAACAATGAATGATCTTTATTCTCCTAAACTAATGTTAACAAAGATGAGTAAATACTGTAATAAATGTATTGTTCATTGTTTTTTCATGTTAATGAATACATTAACCTTATTGAAAACTTACCATTTAAAATTTTAGTTTTGTAGTAGTCTTAGGGTTTAATAACAATTATTTAAAAAAAGTTAATAACACCAAATGAACTGCAATGCAAACCTAGCATGTGTCAATTGGTTTCTGGGGAAAGGATTGACTAAGTATGAATTTTGCTCACTATAAGCTTGTTTATTTGCGTGTGTTATCTGCATTGTTTCTGCCAAGTGGACTGAAGTAATTATGCAGATCATGTAACACAGCAAACAATGTGTAAACACAGCCAATGACAAAGATTTATTTCAATGTCCAGTGCTAAACTAGCTGATACAGATGCAACAAAAATGTATTTGGACTCTGAAAACTCACTGAATATTTCATGAATATATTTGCATTATTTAACAAAATACTTATGTTTATTTGTTTGAGATTTATATATTTTTCTAACTTCTTTTAAAGTTGGCAGAAACATGCAGTGTATCCGGAAAGTATTCACAGCGCTTCACTTTTTCCACATTTTTTTTATGTTACAGCCTTATTCCAAAATGGATTAAATTCATTTATTTCCTCAACATTCTACACACAATACCCCATAATGACAATGTGAAAAAAAGATTTTTTGAAATTGTTGCAAATTTATTACAAATAAAAACCTGAAAACTCACATGTACAGAAGTATTCACAGCCTTTGCCGTGAGCTCAGGTACATTCTGTTTCCACTGATCATTCTTGAGGTGATTCAGCAGCTTAACTGGAGTTCACCTGTGGTAAATCCAGTTGATTGGACATGATTTGAAAAGGCATACACCTGTCTATATAAGGTCCCAGAGTTGACAGCCCATGTCAAAGCACAAGCCAAGTATGAAGACAAAGGAATTGTCTATAGACCTCCGAGACAGTATTGTCTCGAGGCACAAGGCTGGGGAAGGTTACAGAAAAAATTCTGCTGTTTTGAAAGTTCCAATGAGCACAGTGGCCTCCATCATCCGTAAGTGGAAGATGTTTGGAACCACCAGGACTCTTCCTAGAGCTAGACGGCCATCTAAGCTGAGTGATCCTGAGTGGGCCTTAGTCAGAGAGGTGATCAATAACCCGATGGTCACTCTGTCTGAGCTCCAGCGTTCTTCTGTGGAGAGAGGAAAACCTTACAGAAGGACAACCATCTGTGCAGCAATCCACCAATCAAGACTGTATGGTAGAGTGGCCAGACAGAAGCCACTCCTTAGTAAAGGGCACATAGCAGCCCGCCTGGAATTTTCCAAAAGGCATCTGAAGGACTCTCAGACCATAAAGAATTCTCTGGTCTGATGAGACTAAAATTGAACTCTTTGGAGTGAATGCCAGGCGTTACGTTTGGAGAAAACCGCTCATCACCAGGCTAATACCATCCCTACAGTGAAGCATGGTTGTGGCAGCATCCTGCTGTGAGGATGTTTTTCAGCAGCAGGAACTGGAAGACTGGTCAAAATAGAGGGAAATATGAATGCAGCAATGTACAGAGACATCCTGAATGAAAACCTGCTTCAGAGTGCTCTTGACCTCAGACTGGGGCAACGGTTCATCTTCCAGCAGGACAATGACCCAAAGCACATCGCCAAAATATTAATGGAGTGGCTTCACAACAACTCGGTGAATGTCCTTGAGTGGCCTAGCCAGAGCCCAGATGTAAATCCTATTGAACATCTCTGGAAAGATCTGAAAATGGCTGTACACCGGCGCTTCCCATCCAACCTGATAGAGCTTGAGAGGTACTGCAAAGAGGAATGGGCAAAAATTCCCAAAGACAGGCGTGCCAAGCTTGTGGCATCATATTCAAAAAGACTTGAGGCTGTAATTGCTGCTAAAGGTGCATCAACAAAGTATTGAGCAAAGGCTGTGAATACTTCTGTACATGTGATTTTTCAGGTTTTTTATTTGTAATAAATTTGCAACAATTTAAAAAAAATCTTTTTTCACATTGTCATTATGGGGTATTGTGTGTGGAATGTTGAGGAAATAAACGAATTTAATCCATTTAGGAATAAGGCTGTAACAAAAAAAATAGGAAAAAGTGAAGCGCTATGAATACTTTCTGGATGACTGTCTCTTTTATTTATTGTGGAAAGAAAAGCAAAATGGCTTTTCAAACATGAACAAATTTAGGGTTGGGCTTGATTTTGTGCATGGGGAATTGATTAGACTGTTGTAGTTTGCTATTGGTGGATCTAAAGTGATTGACAGGTTGACTCCGCCCTTTTATCACTAAATACATATTGGTTCATAAGGAATTGATTAGACAGTTGTGGCTTGCTATTGGTGAATCTAAAGTGATTGACAGGTTGACCCCACTCTTGCATCACTAAACAAATCACCAGACAAGAGAAAGGAAACAGAAGTTAAGATTGTCCTTTTTTCCCCCAATCGTGATTCCTGACATACACCCTAATGAAATGTAAGCTGGTGCATGATTTCACCCATTTGAAAAAGCGATTGGATCATTGGAGGAGCGGCGTTGCAAACCATTTTTTTAATTTATTTAATTAAAAAAAAAATTTTTAATGACAGTTTACACAGTTTTGGAAGATTACTGTCCACCAGCATCCCTGTCGACACCCTCTGATGCAGAACGTTTTCAGATGTCCGATGATGATGAGAACCAGGAGTTCAGTTTTACAAATGAAATCCTATCATATTGGTTTGAACCACTGTTTCCCAAGAGGGTAGGGCAGAAACAAGACACTCTTAGAAGGGAAGAAACATAGCCCCGCCCTAAAGAACTGATAGTCCCCCCTACATGGCTGATGGTCACGCCCTAAAAAACTGATAGTCCCACCCTAAAGAACTGATAGCCCCAACCCTAAATGACTGAAGGCCCCGCCCTAATGAATTGATAGCCCCACCCTAAATGACTGATGGCCGCGCCCTAAAGAACTGATGCATGGATAGCCCCGCCCTAAAGCATGGATAGCCCCGCCCTAAAAGCATTCCATGTAACCAGAAGTCACCAAAAAAGTTGTTTCGAGACTGGAGGAAGGACATGGTGTTTGATTAAAGATTATGAGGACAAATTAATTGTTACAAAATAATAAAGTGAACAGACACCCCATTTATAACAAGCACTACTGTATCTGTGTATATATATATATATATATATATATATATATATATATATATATATATACATACATGACTTCACAAGATCTGCAATAATAAATATGTTAATATGGGGATATATAGTGAAAGTCAAAATGATTAGCCCTCCTGTGATTTTTTTTCTTTTTCAAATATTTCCCAAATGACGTTTAACAGAGCAAGGTATTTTTACAATATTTCCTATAATATTTTTTTCTTCTGGAGAAAGTCTTATTTGTTTTTGCCCCCTTAAGCAATATTTGTTTTCGATTGTCAACAGAACAAACCATCGTTGTTCTGTATGACTTGCCTAATTACCCAAACTTGCCTAATTAACCTAGTTAAGCCTTTAAATGTCACTTTAAGCTGAATACTAGTATCTTTAAAAATATCTAGTCAAATATTATGTACTGTCATCATGGCAAAGATAAAAGAAATCAGTTATTAGAAATGAGTTATTAAAACTATTATGTTTAGAAATGTGTTGATAAAAATCTTGTCTCTGTTAAACAGAAATTGGGGGAAAGGATAATTACAGGTGAGCTAATAATTCAGGAGTCTAGAAGTCTTTAAAATGTCACATTGTAATAAAATATATTTTATATTGAGAGAGGCTTGAGACGAGAGCAGGTGTGAGTGAGTCTGCCCACCTGCAGTGATGCCTCCGCAGCCACCATGTGAACTGACCCTGGCAGCCCAGACAGTGTGTGGCCTCTTTATCCACCAGCCACCACTGCTCCTCCGCCCTCAGCTTCTGCTCGAACTCCAGAGCGTCAGACTTCTGCCACAGAGCGTCCTTATCTCTGAAACGAGAAATGAGGAAATATATTAAAGGGATAGTTCAGAATTAAAGGGATAGTTCACCCAAAAATGTATATTTACTTACTATTTACTCACCCTCACGTGGTTCTAAACTTCTATACATTTCTTAATTCTGTTAAACGCAAATAAAGATATTCTGAAAAAAGCTGAAAACCTGTGACCATTGACTTCTATAGTTGGAAAAACAAATACTTTGGATGCCAATAGTTAGAGGTGTTCAGCTTTCTTTAAAATATCTTCCTTTGCAAATCCAAAAATCGAACAAAAAGTGCTTCAGGGGCAAATGTGGCCCGAATCTGATTTTTTTGCCCACATGTGACTCAGATCTGTTTTTGTCTTGACAGTGTGAACAGCCCAAACCGCATGGAACCTGATCTTTTCACTTCAGATTTGTGCCACTTTCATATGTAGTATTAAATCAGACACAGATCTGATGTTTTGCAATCCGTCCGCAGTGTGATGCTTTCATGCGACTTTTACATAAACTTTGAGCGACATGCGTCATCATTCTGTGCTGCAAACATTATCTACTCCGCAGCAGCATAGTAGAATGGCACACAGGGCAATTACTTTACCACAGAAAGTTGGTTGTTCATTTTGAAAAACATTTAAAGGCAAAACCGGTGCTTGTGTTAACCAATCACAGGTTGATCGCGAAGCTGAAGAGCGTCAGGGGGTGTTGCAGATAGGGGGTCCGTGCGCAAAGGAGAAGGCACTTTCATTTTAAGGATGAACTTTCTCTCAGAGAGGAAAAAAGGGCAGGTACTTAAGCACCCAAACCCACCTTCTGCACATGCCTGTTGTTTATAACGAAGTAAAATGAAACAACTCTGACAATGTGCTTACTTCATACAGTATACACATTGTGTGCATAATTAGACATTTTGTGCTGTCCATAACTGTACTTTTGCACATGCGGGTCAGTTTAGGACCATGATCTGTTCACACTGCAGATCAGATAGTGGACACATTTATAACAACAATGTGAACAGCTATGCAAAAAAAATCAGATCTGAGAAAAAAAAATCTGATTTGAGCACTAAGTCTCACAGTGTGAACGTAGCCAATGTGTCAGTGCTCTTTGGATAAGGGATTCATAAAGATAAACAACAAAATCATAAGCCCAAGGCACTCAAAAATACATCGATTCAGCATCAATACGGCAATGTGCGAATCTGCAATAGTCATAGAGAGTATAATTAACCAGAAAACACAGTTCAGAACATGCAAAGTTTAACCTCCAATCTAATAATACGAAAGACAAAATTTTAAAAGAGTAAAATGTAAATTTTTGGGTGAACTGTTCCTTTAAGGATAACTCACAGTGCTTTTTTTTCTTGAATTTGTGTTTGTGGGGTCTTGAGATGTCGGAGGAGTTCAGAGCTGTAATCTGTGTGCATTGGCCATCGTCTGTCGCTGCACTGTGAATCGGCCTGTAAAGCACCTTTCACGGATCAGCCATTTCATTTCCACTTCATGTCAAGGAGTAAGTTTAGTCCCATCTGCAGCTGTTTGATTATGCGAATCATTTCATCCACAGCGAACCGCACATTTGATCAAACAAGCAATAAAGCAAGTTCCACAATATCTCAGACACTTTCTAATGTGTCTTCTGCTCAGCGGTCTGCGTCCTGCCTTAAACTATTTGTTTTGCATTTGTAAATTAAAGTGAATTACCTTACAAACCTTGAGGACTTAATAAGACTTAAAGCAAGAGACTGACAAACTATCATCTGTGTGTGTGAGTCTGGGCTGAATTAAACAGTAGAATTAAAAAGCAGGTGAGAAACACACTTCTCTTGACCTCATTTTACGTGCGCTGCTTGTATTTTGATGTTCAGACAATTCACACAGGCATTATCTGTTTTTCTTGATTTCTCATTAAGAATTCAATTAGCGTCATCTTTGAAATGCGTCTTGTTTTTATGCTTCTCTCCCCTAAAGCGTGACTTGTGTTTTTTTTTATTACTTCAAAGCAGCACAAGAATATCATCCAAAGTTATAAATCCAAAGACCAAAGTTGTAAAAGAAAATGAAGGGCCTCAATCAATAAAATGTTTGACTTTTTTTTTTTAAATAATCAAAATATAACTAACATTTCTAATAATGAGAAAAGTTATTGCAAGACTATCGACTCGATAAATTTCGAAAAATTACCATATATATACTATATATATTTATGACATGGTGCGTTATCCTGATGGAAGAAGCCATCAGAAGATGGGTACACTGTGGTCATAAAGGGATGGACATGGTCAGCAACAATACTCGGGTAGGCTGTGGTGTTGACATGATGCTCAATTGGTATTAACGGGCCCAAAGTGTGCCAAGAAAAAATCCCCCACACCATTAAACCACCACCACCAGCCTGAACCGTTGATACAAGATGCTCTTCTGCATACCTCGGTTGTAACGAGTGGTTATTTGAGTTACTGTTGCCGTTCTATCAGCTGGAACCAGTCTGGCCATTCTCCTCTGACCTCTGGCATCAACAAGGCATTTGCACCCACAGAACTGCCGCTCACTGGATATTTTGTCTTTTTCGGACCATTCTCTGTAAACCCTAGAGATGGTTGTGTGTGAAAATCCCAGTAGATCAGCAGTTTCTGAAATACTCAGACCAGCCCGTCTGACACCAACAACCATGCTCAAAGTCACTTAAATCACCTTTCTTCCCCATTCTGATGCTCGGTTTGAACTGGAGCAGATCGTCTTGACCATGTCTACATGCCTAAATGCATTGAGTTGTTGCCACGTGATTGGCTGATTAGAAATTTGCGCTAACGAGAAGTTGGACAGGTGGATTTTTTTTAATTTAGATATTACAATTTCTGCAAGCTTTTATGAAATATTTGAAAATGTTTTAACATTTCTATTTTTATTTTTTTCAATTATTTTTTTTTTATTTATTTAACTTTTTAAAGGTCAATATTATTAGCCCACTTGAGATTTGTTTTCGATTGGCTACAGAACAAATAACTGTTGTCCAATGACTTGCCTAGTTAACCTAATTAACCTAGTTAAGCCTTTAAATCGCACTTTAAGCTGAAAATAACTAGACAAATATTATGTACTGTCATCATGACAAAGACAAAAGAAATTAGTTATGCATAAAAATTATGTTAAAAATACGTTGAAAAAAATGCTGTAAAAAAACAAAAATGTGAAATATTTGAAAAAGTATTAAAATTTCACAGGAGGGCTGATCATTTTGATTTCTACTGTATATTATTTTATTTAAAGTATGTGTAAATGTAAAGTGTAAATGTATGCAAAGTAAAATGAATTATTTATGTACTAAAATGATTTACAATAAATGCAAATAGTGAACAAAACTAAATGTTGAGCCATAAAACATCAGCTAAAGAAATATTAGCTGCAGTTTTCGGTGAAACACAGACCTAATAAGTTCAATAAGCCGTTCCTCCAGGTTGACTTTAGTCTGTCCCAGGTCCTCTAGTTCAGCAGACATGCGGAGATGCTGGTTCTGATTCTCCATCAACACTTGATCCAATTTCTGCTTCAATTCTTCCCTCTCCTTCTCTACATCACTAAGAGCCTCTTTGGATCTAAGAGAGAGGGTGAAACAAAAAAAAATTAAGTTAATAATAATGCACACAAATATAACTTTACCAATAATTACTCAAACCGAATCTCTACTCTCTAGTCTAGGAAATCCCTATCAAGATCTATTTGGAAATGCATTAGAGATGGCTTTTATAGATGCAGATGCATTATCAGAGCTGTGCTTTTATTGTGTTTTGGAAAGCTCACCTTGATGCTCTTTCCTGCAGTTGCTGTGTCTCAGACTCGCTCTCACGCAGCAAAGTCTCACAGTCAGTAATGTGCGAGTCCTTCTCCTCAATCAGACGAGAGTATTCTACATTCACTCCCTATTAATGTAGAAACAGACAAACAAACTGATGAATACGTGAACACAATCTGGACATGTGAACATCCAACATTTATATACACTGCCGATGGTGTGTAATTATTTTGCTAAGTCTTATTTCTTTTACAACCCCAAATCAGAAAAAGTTGGGACAGTATGGAAAATGCAAATAAGAAAAGAAAGTAGTGATTTTCTAAATTTTGTCTGGTCAACTTCATTTTAATTGCAAATATACATTCTTTCCTGTCATTCAGACCTGCAACACATCCCAGAAAAAGTTGGGACAGGAGCAATTTAGCTGAACAGCTGTGATCTCTGATCCCTCAGGCGGCACTGCATCAAGAATCCTCAATCATCTAGAAGCGATATCATCACATGGGTTCAGGACTACTTTGGCAAGTACCACAATACGTAGTTACATCCACAAATGCCAGTGAAAATTGTACTGTGCCAAAAGGAAAGTCCTATGTTAACAGTGTCCAGAAGCGCTGTCGACTTTTTTGGGCACAGAGGCATCTGGGAACGTGTACTGTGGTCAGTTGAATCGGTATTTTAGGTATTTTATTGGGAGAAATGGAGGCTGTGTTCCCCAGACCAAAGAAGAAAAGGATCATGCAGACTGTTTCCAGCAACAAGTCCAAAATCCAGAGTCTGTCTTGGTATTGGGTTGTGTCAGTGCCCTTGTCAAAGGTAACTTGCACTTCTGTGATGGCACCATTAATGCTGAAAAGTACATAGAGATTTTGGAGCACAATATGCTGCCTTCTTTTCCAGGGACATCCATGCATATTTCAACAAGACAACGGAAAACCACATTCTGCACACATTACAAAGTCCAGGCTGCGGAGGAAAATGATACAGGTACTTGACTGGCCTGCCTGCAGTCCCGACCTGTCTCCAATAGAGAATGTGTGGCGCATTTTGAAGTGCAATATGTGACAACGAAGACCCCGTACTGTTGCCCACCTTAAGATTTGTTTGCAGTAAGAAGGGGACAAAATTAAACCTGAAACACTTCATCAGTCCCTAAACATTTTTTATGATATAATATAATATAATATAATATAATATAATATAATATAATATAATATAATATAATATAATATAATATAACATTATGTCTATAAATATAATTAAATCCAATTTGGTTTCATGGTAGCATCATGTTATTTTCAGAAGCATGCATTTTACTACCAAAATACCATAGTATTCCTATCTGAAATTATTACAATAACACAGTAGAACCAACATTTTTAATTTGAAGTATACTTGAGAAACACTGTGCATAAATGTACAGTAAAATAATTCAGCACCATGGTATTTACACAAAATATCCTCTCTGTACCAGTTTAGTGCCACTTAAAATGAACAGCAAATATTTTACTTCAATTAAAAAAAACAGCAGCATATGTTTATTGTTGTAAAAATCTGCAAAACCGGTAGAACATTATTATGGAAAATAATTACAGCGACACTTACATTCTAATTGACAAATATCTGCAGGAAACAGTACGCGCTGTTCCTAATTATAGGACGTAATGAGAAGCAAATTATTCATCACTGTCTAACAATTAACCCCAATCTCTTGTCATCTACTCCACTGTCTTGCACAGCGGGTCGCCAATGAACGAGAACAAAGGGAGCTGCAAAAGATCAGACATTCATCACCTACTAATATCGGCGTTATCAGCCAACAGAGATGAATAATAAAGACTTGCATGCTGGTATGCAAATATTATCTGATGATCATGTAGATCATCGGAATGAATGTATTAGGAGTCATGCTGTTAGTCTGTGCTCTTTTACAGGTACACCTGGCTTGAAACATTGACATACCTCTAGCTTGGATAATCTGGCCTCCAGCTCTGATTTCTTCTTCATCTCTGTGCCTAGCTGATCTTTCAAACCGTCAATCTCTTCATGAAGACTCTGGATTAAAAAAAATTATAAATAATTATAAAATATGCAAGCCATTTTTGAATCCATTCAGCAGATTGCTTGTTCTGGCGGGGGTCACTTTTAGGTTAGCTTAGCATAATGAATTTCATCGAATTAGACCATTAGCATTTCGTTACAATGTTTCAATTTCATTGCAAGTTAAAAGCTCTGAAGTGATGGAGTTCTAAGTTCTAGATTGAAAAATAGGAAATAATTATATGTAAAAAAAAAAAAATAAAT
>CAIGQW010000298.1:8917096-8928352 GCA_903798125.1 Danio choprae | reverse complement strand
GTATATGAAATCCATGTAACATATTCAAATGTTTACATACATCTGCAGGAGAAGATAACCAAAATAACATAATAATGATACCCACAGGACAACATTTCAATTTCAGATTTGTCACTCAAAAGAATTGTTTAAAGGTCTGAATGGTAAATGGAGTGTTTGTGAGTAAAGATGATCAGCATGACAGGTGAGCTGTCAGTGAAGTGTGGTACCTGGTGGCTCTGAGGTTCATGAGGCACTGCTGGAGCGTGTCTGCCAGTCGCTGATGCACAAGAGAGTAACGGATAAATGCTCTGCCCTTGCCCAGAGATGTCTTCAGCTGAGACACACAACAAAACAAAGCTTTAAATATGAATGCAAACATCAACTGTGTTGCCTTAACCAAACCCTGCAATATGATGCAAGGCTGTTTTTAAAAGCAATCTTGAGTTGTTATGTAGATTTATACAGCACACCACATGTCTGTTCACTTGACAATGTTTTGGATGCAAAGTAATGGATCATGCCAGCATATATTGCATAAGTAATAATAAAATCAATAAGAGAATTTAACCCTGTTGTATATTAGGAACTTCACAAAGCAAGAAGGTTTAGAAGGTTTGTTTTAAATAAAAGTTGCGTTTCTACAGGAATAATTTGGTATGAGAAGTCCGATACCACAACACATAATATTTTAAAAAGAAGGGGAAGGTAACCAATAACATAAAAACTGTGTGGTACAAATTAATTTAAATTAAATTAAATTAAATTAAACTAAATTAAATTAAGGGGTGGCGCGGTGGCACAGTGGGTAGTGCTGTCTCCTCACAGCAAGAAGGTCGCTGGTTTGAGCCTCGGCTGGGTCAATTGGCATTTCTGTGTGAAGTTTGCATGTTCTCCCCATGTTGCCGTGGGTTTCCCCCGGGTGCTCCGGTTTCCCCCACAGTCCAAAGACATGTGCTACAGGTGAATAGGGTAAGCTAAATTGTCCGTATTGTACGTGTGTTAATGGAAGTGTATGGGTGTTTCCCAGTGAACAGCTGGGTTTCAGCTGGAAGGGCATCCGCTGCATAAAGCATAAGCTGGATAAGCGACCCCAGATTAATAAAGGGACTAAACCGAAAAGAAAAATGAATGAATGAATGAAATGAAATTTAATTTAATTTAATTTAATTTAATTTAATTTAATTTAATTTAATTTAATTTAATTTAATTTAATTTAATTAAATTAATTAATTAATTAAATAAAATTAAATAAATGTAATTTAATTAAATGAAAATAAAATAAATTAAATTAAAAAGTAAATAAAAATTAACTAAATAAAAATTTATAAATAAATAAAATAAAAATAAATTAAATTAAATTAAATTAAATTAAATTAAAATTAATAAATTAAATTAAATTAAATTAAATTAATAAATTCCGTTAACAATTTATGGTATAAATTTGGTAACAAATTTAAACAACAACAAAAAAAAAACGTTTAATTTATATTACAAAACTACATTATATAATAAAACTATACAAAACTATTTTGTTACACAGATATTTAAATGCATATATATTTTGTCTAATATACATATATACTTTATATCTAAAAATAAATAAACATTTTCTCAAATATACAAGTATGCATGCATGTGTATATATATACATAATATCTATACAGTACACACAGTTAAATTATGTCAAAACAAACTTTAATGTGATTAATCAAAATATATTTTGCCCAGTACAAATACACATTTTAAAACACACACAAAAAATGTATACAGCAGACCTTATTGCATATCCATTTGTATGTGTTTCCCTATCAGATGAAATGTATGGGAGGAGAATAATTGAAAAGTAGAATAAATCAAGCAGAGTGACTTTCTAAGGTTTGCAGTAGTCAATTTACTGGTATCTGTGCTATATCTTAACACCCTAAAATACATGTTTTCACCTATTTTGTGCACCTGTGTTGTAAGCAAGATTACACACACACATCGACATCTGTGGCTGTGCTTGCTTGCAACCGAATTTGTGTTGCTCTTCAGAGGCATAAAATGAGCTGTGAGTTAGTCACTAGAGTTACTGTTTTATATTCAAAGTTTGCTATAATTATCATCTTTTATGTATATTACTGTGAAGCTATGTGAAGGAAATAAAGTGCTAACTTTTTTAGTGGTTCCAATGACTTTTATATACTATTAACACTTTTCAATTGACGGTATTTATGTATTTAACGAAATACCATAGAGTATGTGTGTGTGTGTGTGAGAATGTGAGAGTGTATGGGTGTTTCCCAGTACTGGGTTGCAGCTGGAAAGGCATCCACTGTGTAAAACATATGCTGGAATAGTTGGCAGTTCATTCCCCTGTGGCGACCCCTAATAAATAAAGAACTAAGCCGAAGAAAATTAATTAATGAATGGGTGTTGGCATAACTAAACACCAATGATTACAACAACACCACAAAACATTCAATAAGTTGCTTAAAGCTGAATAAATCACCCATTGTTACATCAAATCCCAAATTTTTGCATCTCTGCCACTGAAACCGACCGCAGCACAGCAGGAGGAAGTTGTGTGTAGTTGAGACAATACAAACCAATCTGGCTGATGACACTATCAGACAGCAGACATGCTCCTTTTTAAAATACACCACTTCTGCATGGCATTTAGATCAGTGTACTAAGCCAGCATATAAGGAAGAATGAATTTAATAGTATAATTAAAGTCCTGTTTATTTTAGCGAGAAAACGGAACTTTACAAAGCTGATAATGAGGTTTGTTTTAAATAAAAAGTTGCGTGTCTACAGGAATGTTTGCTATGAGAAGTTCGATACCACAACACATAATATTAAAAAAATAGGGGTAGTTAACTAATAAAAGAAAAGAAAAGAATAAATAAATAAATAAATAAATAAATACAATTAAATAAAATTAAAATTAAATAAATAAATAAAAAGTTAAATTAAATTAAATATTGTTCATTTATTTATAAATTTGGTAACAAATTTAAACAAAAAAAGTTTAAAAATAAAATAAAATAAATAAATAAAATAGAATAAAAATAAATAATTAAATTAAATATTGCTTATTTATTTATAAAATTAATAACAAATTTAAACAAAAAAAGTTTTAAAATAAAATAAAATAGAATAAAATCAAAATAAATAATTAAATTAAATATTGTTTATTTATTTATAAAGTTAATAACAAATTTAAACAGTGGCGCTGTGGGTAGCACATTCGCCTCGCAGCAAGAAGGTCGCTGATCGCTGGTTCGAGCCTCGGCTGGGTCAGTTGGCGTTTCTGTGTGGAGTTTGCATGTTCTCCCTGTGTTGGCGTGGGTTTCCTCCGGGTGCTCCGGTTTCCCCCACAAGTCCAAAGACATGCGGTATAGGTAAATTGGGTAGACTAAATTGTCCGTAGTGTATGAGTGTGAATGAGTGTGTATGGATGTTTCCCAGAGATGGGTTGCAGCTGGAAGGGCATCCGCTGCGTAAAACATATGCTGGATAAGTTGGCGGTTCATTCCGCTGTGGCGACCCCAGACTAATAAAGGGAATAAGCCGAAATGAAAATGAATGAATGAATGAAGTTTTAAAATAAAATAAAAAAATAAATAAAAATAAATAATAAAATTAAATATTGCTTATTTATTTATAAAGTTAATAACAAATTTAAACAAAAACGTTTTAACATAACAAAATAAATAAATAAAATAAAATAAAAATAAATAAATTAAATACTGTTTGTTTATTTATTAGTTACAAATTTAAACAAAAGTTTTAAAATAAAAAAACATAAAAAAAACAAAAATTTTAAACACAGAAAAAATCAATAAAATATTATGAATAAATAAATAAATGTGGTTTAAATTATATTAAAACTACATTAGTGTACATAAACTAACAAAGAACAATACTTCTAAAACTTCTATTATTCTTAGTTAATGTTAATTGGGACTTTAATAAATCATAAGTTGTATATGTTGATATTAATTTAACTGACCTGAGCTAAAATGAACCAACAATAAATGGTTTAACAAGCAATAACTGACACTTACAAACATAAATACAGCAAAAATATATTGTCCATTGTTAGCATTAATGCATTAATAAGATCTTATGTTTACCAAACATTTTTATGTACAGGCAAAATCATAAAATCTACTAAAAAGTACAAATAGTCAATGTAGTATTTCAATTCATTTGAGATCAAAATGTCTCGCTATTATTTTTGTGATTATTATAAATGAATAATAAAATGGTTATTACTGCTATTAATAGTTGATAATGTTATTAGAATGAATACATATTGAAATATTTAATTGGTTTAATTTGATGTACCTAATAAACCTGTAATGTAACTGTAAACTAATTGTAAATAAACAAATAAATATATACAGTACTGAGCAAAAGTCCTAAGCACTATACCAGCTTTGTTGGCCTAAAACTTTTTCACAATATATAATCAATCTTTACTAAAAACAAAGAGAAAATATAGGAAATATGTACAAAAAAAACAACAACAACAGCTCAACATTTCCTCTTCAAGCAGACGTCCATGTTTAATGTGGCTTCCCATTGGCTTTGTTCTAATTGTTCTGACATTTTCTGAAATAATGTGATGTGCAAAATCAGGCATCTTTTATCACTTTCCAGAGTTCATCTTTAGGTTTAGAGTGTCATATCTTTCTTTTTCTGTCCAGGTGATCTCACACAGCCTCTATAATATTCAGGTCTGGACACTGTGGAGGCCATTTCATGACTCTGTGTTTCATCAGCTGTTTTCTTTCTCCAAATAGGATTTCACTGCAATTAGCTGATCATTATCAAGCTGAAAATGAAAATTATTACCAATGAAGTTCTTTCCAGAAGGAATGGCATAATGGATTAAAACCTATCTGTACTTTACAACATTCACGATTCCATCAATTCAGATAAAATTGCTACAAATACTGGCAGAAATGCAGCTCAAAGCAGGATAAACAATGTTGTCTCTCTCCAACATTGTCTTAAACAATTACAACTTCACAACTTCATACCCATCTTTCCTGTAATAACTTATACGAACAATTCCAGTCTGGTTTTCGTCCACTTCATAGCACTGAAACAGCTCTCATCAAAATTAATAATGACCTCCTCCAAGCAGCTGACTCTGGTTCACTATCCATTCTTCTTCTGCTTGATCTAAGTGCGGCTTTCGACACAATCTCACATAACATTCTTCTGGACAGGCTTACCTCTATTGGCATTGGTGACACACCTCTCAGCTGGTTTCATTCATAGCTCTCAGGTCGCACTCAGTTCATTTAATTAAAGTCTCTCACCTCGTTATCAGAGCCTGTCACTACCGGTGTGCCCCAGGGTTCAGTTCTGGGTCCCCTCCTATTTATCATCTACCTTCTTCCACTTGGTTATATTTTCCGCAAACACCAAATCCATTTTCATTGCTACTCAGATGACACCCAGCTCTATCTATCCACCAAACCCAACCTCAAACTCCCACCTTCATCCCTTACTAACTGCTTTACTGACATCAAATCCTGGTTTACCTAAAACTTCCTGAAATTAAACGATAATAAAACCGAACTTCTTCTAATAGGTACACGATCCACTTTAAACAAATCACATAACTTTTCAATTCCCACAGATGACTCTGTCATTACCCCCTCCCTTCAGGTTAAAAGTCTGGGGGTCATCTCCGACAGCACCCTTTCATTCACTTCACATGTTAATAATGTCACCCGGTCCGCTTATTTCCACCTTCGAAATATAAGTCGTTTACGTCCTTCCCTCACACCTCATTCAACTGCCATTCTTGTTCATAGTTTAGTCACATCCCGGTTAGACTACTGTAATTCCCTTCTGTTTGGCCTCCCTAATAAAACCCTTCATAAATTACAACTGGTACAAAACGCTGCAGCCCGTATTATCACAAAAAAAAACCTCTATCTGTCACATCACACCCATTCTACAACAGCTTTACTTGCCTCCCAACTTTTTCAGAATTAATTATAAAATACTTCGTCTCACTTTTAAAGCCATCCACAATCTTGCTCCTCCATACCTTACTAGTCTTGTTCATATCGCCACACCTTCTCGACCACTCAGGTCTTCTTCTTCCATTCACCTCACTGTTCCCCCTGTCCGCCTTGTCATCATGGGGAACAGAGCCTTCAGCCACTCTTCTCCACAGCTTTGGAATTCACTTCCTCCTGATCTCCTTAATTTAAACTCTCTTTTACAATTTAAATCCAAACTCAAAACACATCCGTGTAGAGCAGCCGACTCTCTTTCACTCAACTGCACTTCTTAAAATCTGTATTGTATTCTATTGACTTTTATTGTGTTTTTATTTGAACTGTCTGTTCTTGCTGTCCTGTACGGTGACCTTAAGGGTCAAGAAATTATACCATTATACCATCAGTAAAACAACAGATTTAATGTTGGCCTAAAACTTTTGCGCAGTGCCTAATGTTTAAAACAACACCGAAAATGAATAAAATAAAGATGTTTACCTCTGAAATTGATTTAACGAAGCGGATTCCATCATTTGCTCCTTTGATTTTGGCCAGGCAGTCGCTGAAATAATCCCAGTAGTCTTTTTTGGAGCCCAGAAATGTTGTTTTTTCCTTTTGGTCAAACTGAGCAAGACAAACGATAAGACAACACTTCAGAGAAATGTCTTACAATCAGACTTGATGAAGAGTAAATGGAAAAGTTTCAAGTCCTTTAGGGACATGTGGGAGCTCATCTAGTTGCAGAAGTGCCTTTGAGTGTATCCGTATGGCCTTCTTCACACCTGGTATTAACCTTCGTCTCGGGTGATCAGATCTCAAGTGCTCGGCCGAGACATTTGTCATTTGCACCTGATATTAACATGCATCTCCTGCGGTCACTCGTGCTTGGCTTTAATCAGAGCAAGGGTTTCTAGGGAATGGCTAAATGCATGTCACTGCACGTTAAAGGTGCTGTAGTTTTTGACTCTTCTCAAGCATAAAAACATGCTAAGTGAACATTCTTGTTTATCTGAAAAACAATGCTGAAGTCAGTTATTATGCTTTGAAAATGTCTGTTGCGTGCTGGAGATTTCATTCATTTAGCCAGGAATGCTCTCAAAGCATGCGCCCGTGACAGAAATGCGACCTCTGGTGGACAGTAGCAGCCTCCGAAATAAGACGCAGATTCAGAGTTCCACATGAGGTGGTTAGTTATTAGCAAATAATATAAATATTACAATCGTAAACACTAGGTGAGCAGGTTACATTGTAACTCTGTGTCCTAATAACACGATTTACATGACGAGATTTGTAGTGATAAGCAATTTGGCTGTTTGCACCAGACGAAACACGACAGAAATTTAAATACAGCCATTCAGAAGCACAGAATAGTGCACACACTGCACTCTAACGAAATCTGCTGCTGCCTTCAGTAGTATGGCAATAAATGTCATTTAAAATGGCATTCAAACTCACATTGTTAGCATTTAACACTGAATAAAGCACATGAGGTGTGCCTGAGGTGATCATTGTCAGTTTTCTGTTGTTCAGCTGCAAGAAATAGAAGCTGTTTCTAAAATATAAATTTCAGGTGTTGGTTAGAATAAAAACTCCTTTTAATATGAAAATATGCCTTCGCTTTTACTTAGAACACGATTTAAATCAGCCTTTAGGCTCGATAGTTGGACACTCTTCTGTTGATGTCGTCAATCTGGCAACCTGCACTTGCATGTGTTTTGAACCAGGCATGCAATACCTAGTTCAACCACTGGGTGTCAAACTTACATACTGCACCTTTAAATCAGACAAACAATAAAGCCCCAGACCATAATAATACCAAAATTAATAGAATGAGTGTTTCTAAAAAAAAAAGAAGGTTGCTGAGGTTAGTAGTAAAAATGTACCTGATGATAGTAGTAAAATTGATTGTAAAATATTATTAAAAACTAAATGAACTGTCTTCTATTTGCAGGTATTTTGAAGTGAATTATTTCTGTGATAAAAATACGTAACACACTAAGACTGAATTTTTAGGAACATCACCCATTAGTGCTCAATTATAATAGCTGATTATTAACAATAGCTCTTATTATAATAAGCGTTGAACTTAGTACACTAATACACGTTCAGAATCTTTTCTGTTTGAACATTCAAACAGTCATTTTCAGTAACGTTACTCATTACTGCTCAATAATTTCAGCTCAATTATTAATAATGGTTCTTGTTATCATCAGTGTATAATAATAAACTTAGTACAATAATAAATGTATAGAATGAGTTTTTGTGAAGAAAAAAAAGAGCTCACCGACGTTGAATTTACCTGACAATAAATACAGTAGTTTAAAGTCATTGTGAAATATTATTCAAATGTAAATGAACTGTCTTCTGTTTGCAGGTACTTTGAAGTGATTATTTCTGTGACGTAAAACTACATTTTTGAAAAATTACTCATTACTGCTTAATAATTACAGCTCGATTATTATAATGGCTTTAATTATCAAGAGTGTTGAAGCTGAATTTGGTTTTTTCCAGGGCGATGTTCAAAAGTTCAACATTTTGTAAGATTGTAAATGTCTTTGCTGTCAATGTCGATCAATTTAATGTCTGAATTTAAAAAAATGCTGCATAATTTATTTATTACTTGGCCCACATTTTTTAATGGTCATATGATTGTTTTTACCAAAAAAAAGGTGTCTCAACATTAATGATAATATGAAATAAGGTTTGCTGAGCTGTAAATTAGCATATTGGAATGATGTCTAAAGGATCATGTGACTCTGAAGACTGAAGTAATGATGATAAAATTCAGCTTAACATAAATTCTAATATTTAAAATTGTAATAGTTGACTATATTGCCATATTTATAATGTTTGGACCAAATAAAAGCTGCCTTGATGAGGTTTTTTTTGATAGAAAAACATCTTATTTACTTTTCTCTACCCAAAAATATCATGTCAACATGGAATGACATGATCTGATCATTGAACACCATGCGGGTGTAAAATTTCTTTGACAATTTTGGGCAATCTATTTGAGTTTATTATTATTAGTATTATTATTATTTGAAGGGATAGTTCACCCAAAACTGAAACTTCTGTCATCATTTAGTCTCCCTTCATTTTCACCTGGAAGCCTGTAACCATTGACTTCTATAGTATTCGTTTTTCCTACTATTGAAGTCAATAGATACAGGTTTTCAGCTTTCTTCAAAATATCTTCTTTTGTGTTCAACAGAAGAAAGAAACTCAAAAAGGTTTGGAACAACTTGAGGGTGAACTATCCCTTTAAACCACCCATACACTTAACAGTTTAATTAATACCCTAGTAAGCTGTTCTTGTTTATGATTAATAATCAGGTGCATGAAAATTAGTTCCTATGGATCTCAGAAAACTCTGCTTTACATCTGCGTTATTTTGAGTCTGACCTGAAGCAGATACTCCAGCTTGTAAGAGAACTTGTGCAGATTGGAGCTGTCGTCAGTAATGGGCTCACCGCTCTCCCTATACTCCTTTGTCAGTTCTGAAACAGCATCTGTAAGAAAAGACCACCAAAATCAAGCAAATATAACAACCGAATGACATAAAAACATGCAAACACACACATCTGCACTTCAAAAAATACTTTTCATATATAAAGTGACAAAGTTATTTGTTATTTACAGTCTTGTTTTCACACTGCAAATATGTTTTTCTTAATTAGAGTTTTTGTCTTGTCCAAAACTCAAAAAATAATCATTAATAAGGGAGTTTTTCCTTAAAATAAGGGAGTTTTTCCTTAAAACAAGTTCATTTATCTGCCAATGAGGTAAGCTAAATAAATTGACTTCAAACCAAAAAAAAAATTACTTTTCTTACCCCATTGGCAGATTATTTAACTTGTTTTAAGGCAAAACTCACTTAAATTTGACTTATTATTTCTGAGAATAAAACATTATTTATAATTGTCTAGAAAACGCTTCTTGATTTATGAATTTTTAGATATTTGAACTAGAAATATGACAAAAACTCCAAGTACGAAAAGCCTTTTTGCAGTGTGAAAACCACTTTAAATAACAACAAAGCCCCAACTTTACAGTCCTTTTTCAAGAGCTAACAAAAGAAATAAATTCTCCATATTTGGTCATATTTCCTCCACCCGCCTTTAATCCACTTCAGGAACTGAAACGGCACATGTGAGGGATGAACTCTGATGCGCGGCTCTCTTTCGTTTTGCGTTTCTCTTTCCTCCATGTTTAAAGCCAAAACCCCTGTGCATCGCCACTGCACGTGCTCCAGCATGGACGTGTCTTTTCACTCTCTAAACAATAACTTTGTCTGGGTCATACACACACACACACACACACACACACACACATCCGTACCGTGCAGATCTCTGATAATCCTCTGGATCTGACTGTCCCCGACTGCAGCCCCAGTGGCCATGGTCTGACTAGCTTCCTGCTGGAGGGGGTCAAGAGGTCATCTGTAGACTAAGGACAAAATATGACAAACGATTGACATACACATTATATTTAGTTACAGAAAAGCATCATGTTAGTGATTAAATCATGTTAGCCATGAAAGTGTAAAAGAGTCATAGTGCAAGTCAAGTATCACTACTATTAAGTTGACATCAGATGTTACATCATTTTTAATAAGCAAAATGGAGTTTCAAATATTAATTTATTTATTGGCAATGTATACAGTAAACTGTTAATTTTGTATGTGTGGGCATAAAGTGGACCAAAATGTTGCGTCTCATAAAACCACGGTGCTACATAACTAAACATAATCATAAATATGAACACAACACTATATGTAACAGCTATTTTAAACCTAGACATAACTAACATACTGGAGTGGTCATCTAAATATACTTACAATTAACTACACATATACTAAATACATAACATGAGACAGAATATAAATGCGCTTTTACATTAGACAGAAAAATATTGTGCAAGATTTTGTGTAAAAGAGCTATTTAAGGTTGAAAAAAACAAGTAGTGCGACATGATTGTGTGGTACATTCACAGGTAAACATTGTATTCCTTATTGAGTCCTTGTAAAATGGAGTTTAAGTAAGTGTCTGGTGCATATGGAGAGAAATGTGTTTCTACGGGTGGTTTATCAAGCCCACTCACCTGTAGAAACACTCTTCTCTGTTTATATAGACTCTATATGTAAAGTGCACTCTCTATATGTAAAGTGTCTGGTGCATACAGAGAGAAGAGTGTTTCTAATGATGGTTTGTCATGCCCACTCACCTATAGAAGCACTCTTCTCTCTATATGCACTCTCTAT
>CAIGQW010000298.1:8887636-8917086 GCA_903798125.1 Danio choprae | reverse complement strand
CCTATAGAAGCACTCTTCTCTCTATATGCACTCTCTATATGTAAAGTGCACTCTCTATAGGTAAAGTGTCTGGCGCACATAGAGAGAAGAGTGTTTCTAGGGGTGGTTTGTCAAGCCCACTCACCTGTAGAAACACTCTTCTGTCTATATGCACTCTCTCTATATAAAGTACACTGTCTATAGGTAAAGTGTCCAGTGCATATAGAGAGAAGAGTGTTTCTACGTGTGGTTTGTCAAACCCACTCACCTGTAGAAACACTCTTCTCTCTATATGCACTCACTATATGTAAAGTGCACTCTCTATAGGTAAAGTGTCCGGTGCACATACTGTAGAGAGAAGAGTGTTACTACGGGTGGTTTGTCAAGCCCACTCACCTGTAGAAACACTCTTCTGTCTGTATGCACTCTCTATATGTAATATGCACTCTATACATGTAAAGTGTCCGGTGCATATAGACAGAGGGGGGCTTCTACAAGTGGTTTGTCATGTCCAATCACCTGTGTGAGGCACACTTCAGAAATGAAAGCATTTTATTGCTGTGAATCAATACATGTTTTACTTGTTGGACATAGCTTATAGGGGATCCAAAATAATAAACAAACAAACCAGTGTTCATTCTCATGCTTGATTGAATGTTATAGGGCTAGGTTTACTAAATGCCCAAATTAGGGTGTGATAAAAGTGCTGATGCAGTGGAAAGTTCTGTGAGTTTACTGAAAATCCTACAATTATAAAAGCACAAACACAGCAGCTATTTTCCTTTATGACTAACACAATCTACAAAGAAAGAGCAGCGTGTATATTCTGTTTCTTGGTATTCGATATGCTAGAGAAAATGAGTAGAAAAATCAATTCTCTCTCTTCTGTCACATGCTCTGTGTTCCTTCTCCAACTCTCACAGCATGTCCAAATAATTATCTGGGCATTAAGTAATGGCGCAAACACCAGCAAACTGACTACTGCAGTCCACAGAAATTAAGGAGAGGCTCATAAAATAGCATACAATATAGACTGACATTGAATATATGATATTTTTGGTGTCTTGCTAACAGTATAAACCTTTTAAGTACAATATTATTAGTCCACTTAAGCAATAGATTTTTCGATTGTCTACAGAACAAACTATCATTATACAATGACTTGCCTAATTACCCTAACTTGCCTAATTAACCTAGTTAAGCCTTTGAATGACACTTTAAACTGAATACTAGTATCTTGAAATATATCTAGTCAAATATTATGTACTGACATCATGGCAAAGATAAAAGAAATCAGTTATTAGAAATGCATGGCTAAACATATTTTGAACTGTCAAGTTGACAGGCTTTGAAGTATTAAAGCCTGCTCGGCTAGACTACTCAACAGCTTCTTCCCACAGGCTGTTAGAGCCCTCAAGTCAACTTACCCCCCTCTGAAACCTCAGCATGCATTCATGAGTATGTCCCATACAGGTGAGTGGGCTTAACAAACCACCTGTGGAAGGACTACCCCCCCCCCCCACCCCACAATCTACACAATCTACATTGTAATAAGCGCTACAAAAATAAAGATGACTTGATACGCCAGTTTCACTCACTGAGGGTCTACATTAAGAATCTAAGTATTGTTCTCTGTTACCAGCCAAACATTTGCAGAATAAGCATAATTATTATTGACAAAATGGCTGTTTTCTTATTAACATTTAGGAATGTGCAACCTTAACAATCTTGCTGCATGACTCAAAAATGTTACCATGAATGCTGAAATACAGAAGGGCATCTGTTAGCCGTATCATCTGTGACACATCTGATGACAAAAAAGGCAGTTTTCACTATAAAGGAACTACTAAAATGGCTCATTACAAGCTAAAAACCAACTTAAGACATGTGAAACCACTTCTCCAATCTATTTTAATAGCTGATAGACAGGATTCATCAAACTTTCCAATTTTATTTCTATATATACACACATTTATAAACATGAACATCATTTATATATTTATAAACATGAATTCGCAGAGAATGTATATGTTAACAGTATATTGAAACTGATTATATTTTCCAAAACAACTAACCATAGTTATGGGATCAGAAAAAGACCAATCTGTAAATGTGTTTTATATTTTAATTGAGGGAAATAAACATGATTTATGCATGCAAGCAAAAAAAGTATGCGAGTTTACAGTATAGAAAATACTTTGTAGACCAGGGGTCCCCAAACTTGGTCCTGGAGGGCCGGTGTCCTGCATAGTTTAGCTCCAACTTGCCTCAACACACCAGTATCTAATATAGCTAGAAAGAGCTTGATTAGCTGCTTCAGGTGTGTCCAATTGGGGTTGGAACTAAACTCTGCAGGACACCGGCCCTCCAGGACCGAGTTTGGGCACCCCTGTTGTACGGTAGACATTCTGTGAAGAAATAATGCTAAACAAAGTTTAAGACTTGGCCATGTACAGAACAAAAATTATTTATTTTGTTTCATATTTTTGCATTTATGAGGAAAAAGCTATGGCTGTGACATATCTCTGTTATGGATGTGACCTATGCTAAATTGGCACGTGTGGTTTTGGCAAATCAAATCAAATCGAAAATATTGACAGATATGTTTGGGTATTTTTACAGTACTGTAAAATACAAGCCTACAAAAACAACGTTGATATTGGCATGGAATTGCTCATATATATATATATATATATATATATATATATATAAACCTAGCCAAATGTATCTTACTCTCTAAGCTACTATGCAGTTTATTTAGATTATAAACGTTTAGATTTCCCTGTAACGTTAGTTGTAGTCCTTAAATGGCATTTAATTTCTGCATATAGTATTTGTTTATGAGGATTTATAATTATACGGTATATCAAGTTACAAATTCTCCACACAAGACGCATTTAACTCGAGTGAAACAGACAAAACAAAACAATAATAAGCACGTTTCCTGTACTGTCTGATTACACAAGAACGCTAAAAACAACTGCTTATGAAATGTAAACAAACATCAACGTCCTTTCACTCATTTCTTTGACTTACACTTTATGATTTGAGTTCATGAAAACGAACAAATGTTTTAAAATAAGCGTGTTATGTTGTCACATATGCTAAAATTGTATAAATAACGAACACAAGTTCAACAATATAAAAAAGTTCAACCAACAACTCGTCAAGCGTCAGCAGTCACTCACGAGTACTGTGACATGTCATATTTATTCCGAATACACTTTTCAGACTGGAGTTAGTATGTATATAATACTGCTGCAAGTTAAATGTGTGATAAATGTCTTGAAAGTGACAAAAGAAACTGACATACTTGTGCTTTGTTGTGATCCGGTCCTCTTGGTTTACATTACTGTACGACCTACTTTTTGATTGACAGACATTTCCGCCGTAGTGGTCGCGTTCCAGAGGCGAGCTGGATTATTATTGGTCCTTATACAAGTAGCACCGCCCTCAAGTTTGGTTTACCAAGCAAAAGGATTATGCTCTGCGGGTGGTTTATGGTAAAAGTAAAGAAACTATGGTTACAGTAAACAGTTTGTAGTTGATAGCATAACGTTTAAATGGTTTCAATAATAATAATAATAATAATAATAATAATAATAATAGACTTCAAGAAGAAGGTTGCTAGAGTTTTTAAGGTAGTTGTCTTGTTATAAATGTGTTTAAACAATTTTAATACTAAATGCAAAGAAAAACATGTTCCACGGCATTCATTCATTTTCTTTTCGGCTTAGTCCCTTTATTAATCTGGGGTCGCCACAGCGGAATGAACCGCCAATTTATTCAGCATATGTTTAACGCAGCGGATGCCCTTCCTGCAACCCATAACTGGAAAACATTCATACACACTCATTCACACTCATACACTATAGACAATTTAGCTTTCCCAATTCACCTATACTGCATGTCTTTGGAATTGTGGAGTAAACCGGTGCACCCGGAGGAAACCCACGCCAACATGGGGAGAACATGCAAACTCCACACAGAAATGCCAACTGACCCAGCTGGGGCTCGAACCAGCGACCTTCTTGCTGTGAGACGATTGTGCTACCCACTGCGCCACCATGCTGCCCTTTTCCACTGCATTCCTTCTAAAAATATTAAAGAGAGAATTATTAAAAGTATATACATTTTTAACTCTTTTTTTTTTTTTTTATAAAACGTTTTGAAAATAAAAGATGTTTTATTGTTTTTCATATGTACAGGTGCTGGTCATATAATTAAAAAGTTGATTTATTTCACTAATTCTTTTCAATAAGTGATATAATGTATACATTCATTCCACACAGACTGACATATGTCAAGTGTTTATTTCTTTTCATTTGGATGATTATAACTGACAACTAACGAAAATCCCAAATTCAGTATCTCAGAAAATTAGAATATTAGTTACGACCAATACAAAGAAAGGATTTTTAGAAATCGTGCCGAAAGGAAAAGTATGAAGATGAAAAGTATGAGCATCTACAGCACTCAATACTTAGTTGGGGCTCCTTTTGCCTGAATCATGGCAGCAATGTGGCGTGGCATGAAGAGAGTCTGTGTTCAGCACTGCTCAGGTGTTATGAGAGCCCAGGTTGCTCTGATAGTGGCCTTCAGCTCTTCTGCATTGTTGGGTCTGGCGTATCGCATCTTCCTCTTCACAATACTCCATAGATTTTCTATGGGCTTAAGGTCAGGCGAGTTTGCTGGCCAATTAGCAGGTAGCTTTGGCACTGTGTGCAGGTGCCAAGTCCTGTTGGAAAATTAAATCTGCATCTCCATAAATTTGGTCAGCAGAAGTGCTCTAAAACGTCCTGGTATAGAGCTGCGTTGACCTTGGACCTCAGAAAACACAGTGGAGCAACACAAGCAGTTGACATGACACCCCAAACCATCATTGACTGTGGAAACTTTACACCGGACCTCAAGCAATGTGGATTATGTGCCTCTCCTCTCTTCCTCCTGACTCTGGGAACCTGATTTCCAAAGGAAATGCAAAAGTTACTTGCATCAGAGAACATAACTTTGAAGCACTCAGCAGCAGTCCAGTCTTTAACCCAGGCGAGACACCTCTGACTCTATCTGCTGTTCAAGAGTGGCTCGACTCAAGGAATGCGACAGCTAAAACCTATGTCTTGCATACGTCAGTACGTAGTGGTTCTTGCAGCACTGACTCCAGCTGCAGTTCACTCTTTGTGAATCTCTCCCACATTTTTAAATGGGTTTTGTTTCACAATTCTTTCCAGGGTGCAGTTATCCCCATTGCTTGTACACTTTTTTTCTACCACATCTTTTCATCCACTCTCTAGCATTGTGCTCGAACACAGAGAGCAGTCAGCGTTTTTCGCAATTACCTTTTGTGTCCTGCTCTCCTTGTGCAAGGTCAAATCAATTAGCCGTCTTCCCCATGATGATGTAGCCTACAGAATTAGACTGAGAGACCTTTTAAAGGCCTTGCAGGTGCGGTACCACTGGATATTCTAATTATATGATTATATTTAATTATGTATTAATATATATCTTCTCTGTATTTGGCCTATATAGACATGGGTGCATTTAGAAAAAAAATCAAGAATAAAAAAGGGAACCAAAAATACTACAAAAAGGGAACCCAGAAAAAGCTCTACACACTTCACTTGCTGAGCTTTAGAAGTCAAGACCAAAAATCAAACGTTTTAAAGGAAAATGGTTTTATTTATTTGTTTTAATGCATTGAATTAGAGAAGAGATACAGCAAAATCAACAGGTAAGAACAAAATGTCATGCCTTATTTAGTATTTTATCACCTTGATAAATTTAGCTAAATTGATTAATAGCTTTATAACTTTGTTCTAGTTTTGTCTTAAAGGGAGAGTTCACCCAAAAATGAAAATATATTCAGTCACTTTACTTCTACCACATCAGTCTGTTTTGTTTTTGAAGATATTTTGAAAAAGGAAATCCTGTAACTATTGACATCCTTGGTAAAAAAAACAAATACTATGTAAGTTAATGGTTACCAGTTTCCAACATTCTTCAAAATATCTTCTCAAAAGGATTCAAAAATGAATTGAAACATGTGAATGTTTCAATTTTGGGAGATCTATCCCTTAAATAAAAGACACACTGCATTTAAGTTTGTTTCAATTATCCACAGAAAACATCTATAAAGAGTACAAAGATCCGGACTAACCTGATCTGGGTCAGTCTGTGACTGCAGAACAAAATGATTCTTAACAACACAACTTACGACTACGATGAAGACTATGAGGACCAGTTGTGCCGCAAAGACGACGTGGTCAAATTTGGATCCATTATTATCCCGCTCTTTTTCTCTATAGTGGTTGTGATGAGCTGCATTGGTAACGTCCTCGTCTTGATCATCCTGGCACTTTACGAGAGTCTGAAATCCCTGACCAATGTGTTCATCCTTAATTTAGCTCTGTCAGATTTGCTCTTCACTTTTGGTCTTCCATTCTGGGCATCATACTTCATCCATGGTTGGACATTTGGAGAGATTGGCTGTAAAGCGGTGAAGTTTCTGTTCTACGTGGGCTTTTACAGCAGCGTGTTGTTCTTGACTCTCATGACCATTCAGCGCTACATGGCAGTGGTTCATCCTCTGTCCGACTGGGAGAGATGCAGAAGTTTTTTAGTTGCGCCGTTTATCATTTGGATGATGAGTGGAACGGCTGCGCTGGTTGGTGCAATTCAGAGCAAAGTCATGAAAGATCTAAACAACACATACTGTGAATATGAAAGCATTCCAGTAAAATCAGGCATTGCTTATTTTCAAAATGCTTTTTTCTTTGCTGCATTTCTAATTATGGGATTTTGCTATGGCCGAATGCTTCAGACTATAACAAAATCACGCACCAGTAAAAGACACAAGACCGTTCGATTAATATTCTGCATCGCTCTTGTGTTTTTCATCGGTTGGGCTCCGTATAACATTGCTATGTTCCTGAGATCTTTGACCGATCAGAATATCCATCCATTTACGATCTGTGAAGTAAGCAAAAGAGTCGACTACGCATATTACCTTTGCCGATTGTTAGCTTTCTCACACTGCTGTCTGAATCCTGTGTTTTACGTGTTTGTTGGCGTAAAGTTTAGGAATCACCTGCATATGATTCTGGAGAAGCTCTTGAAAAAAAAAAAACTCGATTCCAATCTGGGCAGATTGGCAAAAAATCAGTCGCAAGGTTCACTGTACTGAGAGAAAACTCGAGCACTTTTACAGAATTTAACCAAATGATCATACTGTAGAGATTCAACCCGGCTGGAGATTTTGGTGTAGCAAATTTAGCATTTTTTTCTTATTAGTATAACAAAATTCAAAACATTAGCGCCAAAAATTGCTCAGCAGGCACACAACGTTATAAAGCGTTAATATTAGGTTAGAGTTAGGTCGTGATGTCAAGTGACCAAAATTCAATGTACATTATTTTAACGTCCAATAACGACGTCAAATGACACTGACGTCACTTGGTATTGAAGGTATTGACGTCAAAAACTGACATTTATTCGTCAGGTATGGCAATAATAATCCAATGTCTGATAGACGTCATATTGGTAACGTCCACACAACCTCAAGCTGTAACATCATTTGACGTTGATAATTGGTTGTTTTTTAAGTTGCATTGGACAGTGGCAAAAATGCAACGCTTGTCCGACACTGATGTCGGTGTGACGTTGGGTTCTGATGTCAACCCGATTTTCATTTCCACCCAAAATGCAACATTGGAGTACAACGTGGGCCTCACGGTGTCGCAGTGGGTAGGACGATCGCCTCACAGCAAGAAGATCGCTGGTTCGAGCCTCGGCTGGGTCAGTTGGCATTTCTGTATGGAGTTTGCATGTTCTCCCCGTGTTGGTGTGGGTTTCCTCCGGGTGCTCCGGTTTCCCCCACAAGTCCAAACACATGCAGTATAGGTGAATTGGGTAGGCTAAATTGTCCGTAGTGTATGTGTGTGAATGGGTGTGTGTGGATCCGCTGCGTAAAACATATGCTGGATAAGTTGGCGGTTCATTCCGCTGTGGCGACCCCAGATTAATAAAGGGACTAAGCCGAAATGAAAATGAATGAATGAATGGAGTGTAACGTCAATCTGACATCATGTTGACGTCCTGTGCCTGCTGGGTGATTACAGAACTGTCCTGTAATCGATTTTTGGCATGTTTTTTATGCCAATGTTAGATGTTGCTTTCACATCAAAGTGCATCAATGGACAACAAATCGCTTTGCATTTTTTACATCTTATTTGATGCCTTTTTTGATGTTCTGTTGACATCAAGATGCCTGTTGGATCTCCTTTGACACTTTGCACAGCATCTTTGCTCATTTTACAACAACTGTAAAATATGCATAAACATGCAAAAAATATCTTAGTGTAGCATTACAAAATCATGTTTTAAAGAGCTTGAAAAAAAAGCCAACTAAATCCAATTATTCATTTTTGTGTTCTCATGTTTATATACAAGTTCTCATTTTTTAAGGTCACATAAATCTGTACAGTTTTAGTATGAGTTGTCATTAATTTAATTAGCATTAAAGCCTTTGTATATTTATGTAATTATGATTTTGACTTATGACTTATTGTGTGTGTGTGTGTGTGTGTGTGTGTGTGTGTGTGTGTGTGTGTGTGTGTGTGTGAGTGTGTGTGTGTGTGTGTGTGTGTGTGTGTGTGTGTGTGTGTGTGTGTGTGTGTGTGTGTGTGTGTGTGTGTGTATGTGTGTGTGTGTGTATGTGTGTGTGTCACTGCTTGTGTTTTATTGCACAATAAATGTAATTTCTGAGTCCAATTTCAACATGTTAAAATTCCCGCCGGCTGCTTTCATTATGAACATTTTTCAGTGGAATAAACACATTCATAGCAGGACACATCTACAGTTAGAAAAAAGATTACAGTGCCATATCCAAAATATGCAACAGGTTTTACATTCACAAAGTTAGTTTTACATCCTCATAAAGTCTGTTAAAAAGGCCCCCATTAACATTGCACTCTAATTTTGGGGAAATTATTGTAAAACACAAAACAATTCTTGTTATATCTCCAAATCTAGAAGCACTGTTACTTTGTAATGTCTTAACTACTGGCAAAAACAAAGTCACAAAGCAAATGATTTTGTGTTTCATGCATCATGTGACTCATGTGACTGCATCAAGTTCTCCAATGACAAATATGAAAACATATATACACAAATTAACATAATATTAACATAATAATGACAGTTTAAAATTTGCCATCATTAAGTCACTCTCCACTTATTCCTGTTTAAATCTCTTAGTTCTGTTGAACACAAAAGAAAACTGGCAGCTACTGGCATGGTTTCCATAGTCTTTTTTCCTGATATGGATGTCAATGGCTACCATTTCTCAAAATATCTTCTTTTCTGATCTGTTCAACAGGGAAAAAAAGAAAGAAACTCATAAAGGTTTGCCACTTGAGTGTGAGCAAATGGCTAAATTTTCAATTTTGGGTGATCAGAACTACCTATTAAGGCCAGTTTAACCAAATGTGCATTTGCTTGTTTAAAATGTGTGTTTTATCTAAAATATTATAGATTACATTATACATTCTTTATAATAAAAATATATTTAAAGATGTGATATGGAGGAACAAAGCAAAGCAAAACATTCAATGTTCAAATGTAACTTTTAGGGGCAGCACGGTGGCGCAGTGGGTAGCACAATCGCCTCACAGCAAGAAGGTCGCTGGTTCGAGCCCCGGCTGGGTCAGTTGGCGTTTCTGTGTGGAGTTTGCATGTTCTCCCCGTGTTGGCTTTGTGACATGCGCTATAGGTGAATTGGGTAAGCTAAATTGTCCGTAGTGTGTGAATGGGTGTGAATGGATGTTTCCCAGTGATGGGTTGCAGCTGGAAGGGCATCCGCTGCGTAAAACATATGGTGGATAAGTTGGCGGTTCATTCCGCTGTGGCGACCCCAGATTAATAAAGGGACTAAGCCAAAAAGTGAATGTAACTTTAGTGTTAAGCTAGAGGAGAGGTATATGACATTATTAAGTGTTTTATGTAGTTTTAATTAATGTTTAAATTTTTATAAACACAATTGCTGTTAGATTAATACACATGGCATATATACACACGTTACATACACATGTAAAAATGTAAAACTGTAAAAATTAAAGACGTACTTTACCACATCCATCATGTTGTCACTGTTATGTCTACGCCGTCAATCACTTCAATTTCATTCACAACTCCTCTTCCACAGCCTCGAAGTAAAGTGTAACCTTCAGCTGATTTCTACATGTAAACAACATATTTCACATCAACAGCATGAAAACCTGACGCGAACTGTCCCATTAATATTGTTTCTAGTTTAAAAAAGAACGGAAACGCCAACGCGCATGTCCAGTATGTCGCGTCTCACCACGGCAGCAGGAGTTCTAACGGCTGCAATGACTAACGACTGGATCTTTACATTTTGCCGTTTTTAAGCGTGGATGTAAACTGTTATTTTACTGTAAATGTGTGAAACTTTCGATTCCTAAGTTGCTGTGGTGATTTATTGAAGACCTTCAAAGTGTAATGAAAGGTAAGATTGTTCTGCTACAAGCTCATTTGTAATCAAAACATTTAAATAACTTAATCTGTCATTTAGTTCCTATATGAAGAAGCAAAACGAGCTGTTTCATTCAGCAACAACAACAAAAGTGAACGACGCCAGATTCATTCAATTTAAAAATCTTGTTTGAGCCCGCTTTTGCATTTATATGAGTTAAGCTATTGTGACATATTGAGCTTTGCATATTTTCTTATTCATAAGTGGACCATGGGGCGGCGCAGTGGGTAGCGCTCTCGCCTCACATCAAGAAGGTCGCTGGTTCTAGCCTCGGCTGGGTCAGTTGACATTTCTGTGTGGAGTTTGCATGTTCTCCCAGTGTTCGCGTGGGTTTTCTCTGGGTGCTAAATTGGCCGTAGTGTATGTGTGTAAATGAGTGTATAGATGTTTTCCAGTGATGGGTTGCAGCTGGAAGGGCATCTGCTGTGTAAAAAATATGCTGGATAAGTTGGCAGTTCATTCTGCTGTGGCTACCCCTGATTAATAAAGGGACTAAGCCGAAAAAAAAAATGAATGAATGAACAAGTGGACCATCTTTCTATCCACAAACGTCTTGTGACTAATTTTGCTTCGTTGCCTGCCTGGTTTAAAAGGGGGGGGAAATGGGACTTATTCTTATATATATATATATATTGCTAGATTAGCTTGTAGGAGGGTGATCATAACCACATTTTTTGATGGACCAAAAATGTTTCCTAAAAATGTTGAATTAAAAAAAAAAAAAAAAAAACTTATTTTTACTCCCTGTGTTGGCGTGGGTTTCCTCCGGGTGCTCCGGTTTCCCCCACAAGTCCAAAGACATGTGGTATAGGTGAATTGGGTAAGCTAAATTGTCCGTAGTGCATGCGTGTGAATGGGTGTGTATGGATGTTTCCCAGAGATGGGTTGCAGCTGGAAGGGCATCCGCTGCATAAAACATATGCTGGATAAGTTGGCGGTTCATTCCGCTGTGGCGACCCCAGATTAATAAAGGGACTAAGCCGAAATGAAAATGAATGAATGAATGAACTTATTTTTAAACACATTTATTACATTATATATCATTAGAAAAAAAATTCAATCTGTAAACGTTTTTGATAAAAAAACGTAGCCTATGGTTATTTAATAAGCAAATAACAAACTAGCCAGCGCAACTTTCCTCAGTCAGAATTTGGTCATTTGAATAATAAAAAAACAATAATAAATAATAATGTTTCTAGCCTCTCTCGTAAAAAAGTAAGTTTGAAAATTCATAGAGAACAACAATAGCCTAATTATATTAAAATTTACTTTAATATGGGCCGTTTTTGGTGCTTCACGCCTTTTTATTGGCCCAAGATTTAGAATAAAAGTTACTTGTGAACTTGTCAAATGTTTTCTCTGTTTAACAACAATACAGTAGGTCATTTGTGAAAGATGACTTCAATTACGTCAAAAATATTTGTTTGCATTGACCAAAACTGATTATCTGAAGTCACGCTGGAGCAACAGCCAACAGCCAACCCATCTTCAATGGGTTATTTTCACAATTTATGATGGCATAGCAGTCAAAATAGGACAAATGAGCTCATGTATGGGACAAATTCTGGACCTTTGTCAATGGGGGGGGGGGGGGGGGGGGGTCTTTCGAAACACCCGAACCCCCCCTGGCTACGGGCCTGATATCTTTTCAGACTGTAAAACATTATAAAATGTAGGATAGGACAATATATCTGAAAAAAGCATCATTAATCAATATCAAATAATAAAACTTGGTTAAAATATTTTTGTTTTCCTAACTTTGAGTACTATACAATGCAGGGGTAAAATCCAAATGTTTTTAGATCATCATAATCATAGGTAAAACCATGCTTTCAGACCTTAAAACCATGTAAAAATGTAACATTTCTAGGATAGCATGAAAACCATGTTATATGTCACATGAACAATTTATCATAAACGTGCAATGTTACAGATCTTCGTGTTGTATTTTGTTGGGAGTTGTTATTCAAAAACAATACGGGATCAGTGCGGAAACTCGTCTGTCACTGGGTCTTTCAGGAATCAGTCTCATGCTCTCCACTCCTCCATGACCACCACAGCATCTCCTCAGGATACGGCCTGGTCCAGGATTATGGAAACCTCGGGAATAATGAAAAACAGACTAACATGAGACTAATGAGCTGATAATCTGATTCAGGTGTGTTTGGTTAAGGAGACATGGAAAATGTACATAGCTGGTGGTCCTCCAGGAACATGGTTGAGAAACACTGGTCTCTACTTGGTCTGTTTTATTTGCTACATCATTTTCCTACAAGGAGAAATTGCTCTTCTTATGGGTTAAAGCATAAATATTATTTTGAACATTTATTATACGTGTTATTTTATCGAGGGAACATTGCATTTTGATAATTATACCCATAACGAGTTTACATCAAGCAGTTAAATTCTGACTTTTCTTTGAGAATTTGACTTTATTTACCAGAATTCTGAGTTTGTATCCCACAATTCTGATTTCAGATATTCAGAATTGTGATAGTTAATAAATTGTGAGACAAAAAGGCCAATCTTTTCATTCAGAGTACGAATAAGACTTGGCTTCCATAGACTTGGCTTTCTGGTTATACTTTTTGCATGCCCTATTTCTCATTTCAAAATTGCTGAAGTAGAATAGTTACTGTAAAATCTAAAGATCAAAACACCACTTCAGTTTCCTCTGCACGCGAGAGAAAAAAAAGATCAAGAGTCTGAGGTTTGAGAAGGATGTAAAATACTCAAAAACAGACCTAGATCAATCATGTTGCTCATGTTACTGCATTGAATAGGTACGCTCTTTTAACTAGCAGTGACTTTATTCGATCTAAAGTTGCATCACAAAGATCTGAGAACATCCTGAGAAAAATCGAACCATTTCATGCGGCTGTGATGAACAAAGTTGATGAAAATCCAGTTAATATTATACTACAGATTGTAGTCATGTGCACTGGTTGGTAATTTGACCTTTGGATCATCCTTGTGCTTCAGATCATCAGGAATTCAGGTAAGCATTGTTTTAACATATCTTCATATGACTAAGTTAAAGTATTTTTCCCTAAATGAAAAGTCTGAGATTGCATTTATGTCTTTAAACATATTGACAAGTTGTTTTTGGAGTGTATTTTACATTTAAATGTGTTGCCATTTTTTTTGCAATTATAAAATGGTTATTATTGTTTTATTGTAACGTTTCAGTGTACAAAGAGCAAAGAACTAAACCTGGAAAGATCTGATGTTTCAGAACACAATGACTGATGAGAACACAACATTTGACTACGATGAAGACTATGAGGACCAGTTGTGCCGCAAAGACGACGTAGTCAAATTTGGATCCATTATTATCCCGCTCTTTTTCTCTATAGTGGTTGTGATGAGCTGCATTGGTAACGTCCTCGTCTTGATCATCCTGGCGCTTTACGAGAGTCTGAAATCCCTGACCAATGTGTTCATCCTTAATTTAGCTCTGTCAGATTTGCTCTTCACTTTTGGTCTTCCATTCTGGGCATCATACTTCATCTATGGTTGGACATTTGGAGAGTTTGGCTGTAAAGCGGTGAAGTTTCTGTTCTACGTGGGCTTTTACAGCAGCGTGTTGTTCTTGACTCTCATGACCATTCAGCGCTACATGGCAGTGGTTCATCCTCTGTCCAACTGGGAGAGATGCAGAAGTTTTTTAGTTGCGCCGTTTATCATTTGGATGATGAGTGGAACGGCTGCGCTGGTTGGTGCACTTAAGAGCAAAGTCATGAATGATCTAAACAACACATACTGTGAATATGAAAGTATTCCAGTAAAATCAGGCATTGCTTATTTTCAAAATGCTTTTTTCTTCGCTGCATTTATAATTGTGGGGTTTTGCTATGGCAGAATGTGTTGGGCAATAACAAAATCTCATACTCGGGAGACACACAGAACTGTTAGACTAACATTTCTCATTGCACTGTTGTTATTTATCGGTTGGACTCCATATAACATTGCTATGTTCCTGAGATCTTTGACCAATCAGAATATCCATCCATTTACGGTCTGTGAAGTAAGCAAGACAGTCGACTACGCATATTACCTTTGCCAACTGATAGCTTTCTCACACTGTAGTGTAAACCCAGCATTTTTCATTTTTGCTAATGAAAATTTCTGCAAAGATTTACGTACACGTCCAAGGAAGTTCTTCTCGAACGTTGAAGCCTATGAATAGTGAATGTTACTGAATGAAAAACGGTGAGACTTGAAACTGAAAAGTTGGGGACTTAAATGTTCTGTGACAAAACTAAATATTTGCTTGCCTTTTTCTTGTACCCATTTGTAGAATTTACAAATCAATCTCTGTGTAAAGATAGTTTCAAATGACAGTTTGTGTGTAAATGAACTGTGACCTCAGATACTTCCACTGTAACTGATTACTGTAAATACACGAGAACTGTCTGTGAGGAAAAAAATGCAGATTGTACAGTTTTGTTTTTGTGCTGTAAAACACATTCTTTCAGTTGACAGTGTAAATGTGGTCTGTGGAAGGAAGCACAGCCTCATCAGGGTCTTACATAAACAGGAAAATGGAAGATTGAGATCTGTATTGACCTTTTAACAGGTGAATAACAATATCAGCATATTTGTAACCTACTGTATATACAGCAACCAACATTGGAAGTGAATCAAAACCTTTAATCAAAATTGTCCTATACAACCGAAAAACAATACCCGATCTTGTCATTTACTTTTTGTTACCCTTCAAATGTTGACTACTAGAGGTGAAACAAAACCTTGATTATGAAGTCACGGCTTGACACATTTTAGGTACAGCAAGGTTGAAAATTCAATATAAATGTACTGTATTAGAGACTCAAATCCTGCAGTAGTAAACACCACCTCACCATAACACTTCATCTCCAACTTTCACTGACTTCTACACACTAACTGGGTTCAGTCTTTCCACAGTTTGTCAGTAATCAATGTTTTGCATCAGACACAAATAAATTAGGACAATCTGAGGGAAAATCTGCAACTATATACTCATTCTTCACCTGTTCTAAACCTGTTTGAGTTTCTTTCTTCTGTTGAACGGAGGCCACGGATGCTTTTTTCCAACATTCTTTAAAATATTTTGTTTTGTGTTCAACTGAAGAATATCATAAAAGTTTAGAACCACCTGAGTGTGTGTAAATAATGGTTTTGTTTTTGTATGATTTGCAATTAGTTAATAAATGAGTTTTCATGACTAAAGTGAACTTTGGGACAGTTCTCAGTCTACCAACATGTTCCTTTTTGGTCTAGTCTTTTGACTCTTTTTGCTGAGAAAGGTTTGGTTTGAGCTAGAGGTCTGCACGGGACTGTTTTTATAGTCCCGCTTCCATGACGCTGTTCAGTCGTGGCCAAAAGTTTTGAGAATTACATAAATATTGGAAATTGGAAAAGTTGCTGCTTAAGTTTTTATAATAGCGATGTGCATATACTCCAGAATGTTATGAAGAGTGATCAGATGATCTGCATAGTCCTTCTTTACCATGAAAATGAACTTAATCCTGAAAAAAACTTTCCACTGCATTTCATTGCTGTCATTAAAGGAGCTGCTGAGATCATTTCAGTAATTGTCTTGTTAACTCAGGACAGAATGTTGACCAGCACAAGGCTGGAGATCATTATGTCAGGCTGATTGGGTTAGAATGGCAGACTTGACATGTTAAAAGGAGGGTGATGCTTGAAATCATTGTTCTTCATGAAATCATTAACCATAGTGACCTGCAAAGAAACGCGTGCAGCCATCACTGCGTTGCATAAAAATGGCTTCACAAGCAAGGATATTGTGGCTACTAAGATTGCACCTAAATCAACAATTTATAGGATCATAAAGAACTTCAAGGAAAGAGGTTCAATTCTTGTTAAGAAGGCTTCAGGGCATCCAAGAAAGTCCAGAAAGTGCCAGGATCGTCTCCTAAAGAGGATCGGAGTGCCACCAGTGCAGTGCTTGCTCAGGAATGGCAGCAGGCAGGTGTGAGCACATCTGCACACACAGTGAGGTGACGACTTTTGGAAGATGGCCTGGTGTCAAGAAGGGCAGCAAAGAAGCCACTTCTCTCCAATAAAAACATCAGGGACAGATTGATCTTCTGCAAAAAGTATGGCAAATGGACTGCTGAGCAATGGGGCAAAGTCATATTCTCTGATGAAGCCCCTTTCCGATTGTTTGGGGCATCTGGAAAAAGGCTTGTCCGGAGAAGAAAAGTCCTGTGTCATGCCAACAGTAAAGCATCCTGAGACCATTCATGTGTGGGGTTGCTTCTCATCCAAGGGAGTGGGCTCACTCACAATTTTGCCCAAAAACACAGCCATGAATAAAGAATGGTACCAAAACACCCTCCAACAGCAACTTCTTCCAACAATCCAACAACAGTTTGGTGAAGAACAATGCATTTTCCAGCACGATGGAGCACCGTGCCACAAGGCAAAAGTGATATCTAAGTGGCTTGGGGACCAAAATGTTGAAATTTTGGAAACTCCCCAGATCATAATCCCATTGAGAACTTGTGGTCAATCCTCAGGAGGCGGGTGGACAATCAAAAACCCACTGATTCTAACAAACTCCAAGAAGTGATTATGAAAGAATGGGTTGCTATCAGTCAGGATTTGGCCCAGAAGTTGATTGAGAGCATGCCCAGTCGAATTGCAGAGGTCCTGAAAAAGAAGGGCCAACACTGCAAATACTGACTCTTTGCATAAATGTCATGTAATTGTGAATAAAACCCTTTGAAACGTATGAAGTGCTTGTAATTATATTTCAGTACATCACAGAAACAACTGAAACAAAGATCTAAAAGCAGTTTAGCAGCAAACTTTGTGAAAACTAATATTTGTGTCATTCTCAAAACTTTTGCCCACTCTTTGTTCACCCGCTACCCGCTTAGAATAATTTTCTACCCGACCGGACTGTTCCTGCAAATTTTAGATCTGGTTTCCAAATTCTCATGTTTAAATTGGCTATTACCAAAAGAGAGTGATAACAGATACAACTGTAGGTTGTGCAAGGATTGTCTGTTTTGTTTGCCCCTTTGTAATGAGACATGAGTGCTGACTGAATGTGCTTCAAGGACAGCGCATCTTCACTTTGCTCTGCCATGGTAAAGCCTGCTCTAAGGACTGGTTATGCAGATGATGTGCGCACAGACTGTGCGGGAAAGCACTGGTTATGCGTTCATCATGTGTGACAGTCGTGAGCACTGGCTGCTCAATAGGAAAGAGGAAATCAGACATGCTGTTACGAAATAATGTCGGGACTCTGGAACACTATATTGTTAGACCGCCTGCTGCCGTTCAAATTACACAGAGTTACCGACCGCTACCGCATTTTATTCGGAAATATATTCCCGCTCCCATGGTAAAGCCGTGGGAATGCAGACCTCTAGTCTGAGCTTTCAGTCCAAATTCTCAAACATCAAGACATTGTATATGGAAATACAGACCTTAATGGGGATGAACTCCAGCTGCAGTGCTGAACCAATTGTCAATTGAGATTCTTCACTTTCTTTTGCGGATGACCAGCCTTTTTGGGGGACTTGATTTAGTAAAAGACATATATCTGTAAATATGCCAGAATATAAAAATCACAGATTTGAATGATCAACTTCTGCTGTGGCTGAAAGAGTCTCCTTTCGGCCATCATCTGGACAACCTGCTGTTAGAGGCCTTCAATCACTTTAGAAAAAAATCTGCATTAGTAAGATTAGAGTTCAAGTCCTCCTGGAATGTTACATACTTACAAGTTGACATCTTCGTAATAAGGATCATAATCCAAGTCGTAAAAACAAAGTCAGGTGTGTTCAAGTCACTTTCGTCAGCACAAGATGGCTTTGTACCTACATTTGATAAATTACAAGAAAAAACAGCAGGGTTGGTTAAATGTACAGCAAAGAATATAGCGTCAATTGTGTCATCACTTACAGTAGATTCTACAAGAGCTGACTTTGCATCCAATAAATTCCACCCACTGCTTTGTTTGTCACGCTTCAGACTAAATCATGTCATGTAAACCAACAGCTCTAAAACTTCGGCCACTACCTTATAATGTGTTACTAAAGAACAGCTACAATAATACTTTCATTATTAAAGTGATACTTTCATTTCATGTTTCCAAAGGAAAAGAGGAAGTTTTGAGATGTGCTTTAAACCCTCCCACCATTCATCAGAAAACACTTAAATATCCTTCCCAAGATTAGCTTATTTGCCAAGTAGTTCTCATCCAACTTGTTTTAGTTCACCAGGAGTTTGTCATACTTTACCACAATAACTGATTAATTTAAGGTAAGGATGAATTATTTATCATTTAAAGGTGCTTTATGTAAGTTTGACTGCTCTAAAGCATAAACATAGTATATGTTTGAAGATATTTAAGAAAGTAAAAATGCTAAAGTCAGTTACTCTCCTTTGAAAATGTACGTTCAGTGTCAGAATGTCTGTCTTTGTTTTCGTCTGTTTAACTCTGCCCACTGCCTGTTTACCCAATTATATTTGGTGGAAAACTGTATTTAATTTCAGTCATGAAGGCTGCCTCAATATACTAGCAGAAATTGCACCCTCCAAAGGACAGTAGCAGCCACTGAAATGAGACGCAGATTCAAAGTTATAAAAATCCACATAAGGTGTTTTTTAATTGGCAAATATTTTAAATATTAAATGCTTAAACATTGGTTGAGTAGCTTGTAAGTCTTGTTCGTCGGGCTCGCTCGCACCTGTTCGTGACATCAATCTGGCAACCTGCGTTGTTGGATGAGCTGGGTGAAAAAACAAACTCCAATATTTTGAATTTGGACAACAATACCTAGCTCAACCACTATGTGTCCTACATAATGCACCTTTAAAGGGGAGCTATTATGCAAAAATCACTTTAATAAGGGGTTTAAACAGGTGTGTGGCAAGTGTGTGAATATCGCCAACCTCAAATGTAAAAATGTAAAAACATTTACAAATAACACTTGATAAAAACCGTATGTGGAAAAAAATTTGATTGACATTCTTCCTTTGTACATGTCATCAGAGCCCCGCCCATTAGTGACAATCTCTACCTCATTAGCATAAACAACAGTTCGCCATTAGAGTTTTCACAGCGTACCTGCTGAAGATAATCTCAGCGACTAAGACCATGTCCACATGTACACTGGTCTTTTTGTAAACAGAGTTTTCTGTCCACATGAAAACGCACCGTGATGCATGTTGTTATGGGCATGCCAATAACTGTAAACAAATATGGATGACGCGACATCGCCTTTTTCCATTCAACGCTTTGAAGAACTACCTGATGGGGCCAGAGGTGGAGTCGCAGAATCAAGCTTCCAACCAAACACTTGTACGTCAAATCAACCACGCCCCCGAACTTCTCATTTGACTGCCCGTATCTGCACTATAACAAAGGCTCGCTAAAATAAATAAAAGTACTTACATTTAAAAACACGTCAAAATATATAATTTATTTGATGTAGGCTGTTTTTTATAATTTTATAAAAACAACATACGTTGGACTGCAAAATACAGAAAGACTTTCATACAGTCTATCCTAACCATGAGCACAAAATATATTTCTCCTATAACGGGCTGTTGGTATTTGTTATCTTCATTGGGGTAGAAATAACATTTGTAAAATATGAATAATAACATATAAAGAACACATACATTTTTAGAAAGGTTTTTATTTTTAATTGGCAATCAACAGGACCCAAAATATACACACCATGGACAGCTATTTGCCATGCGGGAAAAATCATGCGTTTAAAAGATAAATACAGCAAGATTTCTAAATATCAACAGGATATTTACACATCCCATCCATGGACTATATAAAGTAACCCTTATCAATCTGTACAATGAACCTAGCAGTATTAATACTTCAGCTGTTGTCTATCAGCTTCTGCAACATCGCTTGTATATTGTTTATCATTTTCTCTTTCTTTTCCTCCGTTTTCATTGGTTTATTCGATGCCTTAATTATATCTGGCAAAGAGGAATTGACATTCATTTTAAGTTTATTAGGTGTTTTAAAATAAAAGGCCAACAGTAAATGATGTATATAAATAATATATAACATTTACAGCTCTATTTGTTATATAAGATTCGGTTTCTAGAACATTAATATTTTATAACTGCAAATTCAGTAGATCAGTAGACTCTAACATGCCGAAACTCAATGTCAGAGACGTCCTTTAAATCAAGCTTAAATAACGTTACAGGAGATCTATCTGGACATAGGTTAACATTAGTTTTATCTTCTTAATGAATATTTCAGACCCATAAAAAGAATTACTGCTAGATAACGATAGGGTTAGGCTATAATGTAAGGCGTGTATCAGCAAACTAAGATAAGCATGATAAAGCCCACACTTTACTGAATAAACAGTAATCCATCAGATCTTGTAGCTTCCTCCCGAAGCCCCGACAGTCTGCTTAGAGAAGCTGTCAATCACAACTGTCAATCATGATGACACGCCCCGTTTTTATAGCATTAAATTACTGGCTAAAAAGCTACTCTTTACAAAAATGAACATCTGAACCTATATCAGCTTGATAACCAGTGCCTCTATTGACCAAAACCATCTTTCAGGAAATTTTATTGCAAGTGTAATGAATTTTTTTTTTATTTGGGCTCAAGTCTTGTTCATTAACACGGAGGAGGCGGGGTTTATGACTTGTACTGCAGCCAGCCCCCAGGGAGCGATCTTACAGCCGGAAGCGCCACTCAAAAGCAGGCATGAGGCACACTTGGAACCAACAGGTGGCGATAATGACACTTTTGTACTGAGTTTACATCAAACGGGGAATTAAGTTAAACGGGGAGTTAACTGTATTCAAGACAATGCAAACATGAGTACAGAAGTGCATTACCGTCCCACGGTTGAATAAAGCGTAATACGCGATTCATTTGCCGTGAACGTGCAGAATATGCCTCATTCATGTTTTCCATGTTTGGAGTGAACCCAGCTGTCTTGGCCAATCAGAGATGAGAAAACAACACGCACGCTGACATCATGAAGCTGAATGTCCGGTTTTTAGTTTCCAAATTGTACCCGGAGTTTTGGAAAATCTTCACCCTGGCCGGAGTTTTCAGAAAGTTTTTCAGACTGACAGTGCGTTTTCGTGTGGACAAACAGCCAAACCGCGTAGAAAAATGTGCAGTTTAGAAAATACCCATGTTTGTGTGGACAGGGCATAAGAGGCATTATAAGTGTGGGGTCTACATAGACTACCTTCTTCTTAGACACTTATTTTGACATTATCAGTTCTTCAAAGATAACGTCCTGTTTTGAATCTGCTGCTATGCTGACACATAGGCGTTTGTAGCTCCGCCCTCTTTTGAAAAAGAGCACTAACTCATTTGAATTTAAAGCGACAGGCACCAAAAAGGCACAATTAAAATCAAAGCCTAAAAGGGGCCGTTTCAAAGAGTTAGAAAACATTATTTGTGAGGTATTTTGAGCTGAAACTTCGCACGCACGCACGCACACACACACACACACACACACACACACACACACACACACGCGCGCACACACACACTCTAAGGATATCAGAGATTTATTTTACATCTTGTACAAATGGGCATAATAGGTGCCCTTTAAAACTAAAATCAGTTTTATAACAATTGTAATCTTTGTTATGCAGAAAACATCATGACCGAAGAGTACACAACTCATGATGATGAGCCAGAAGATGAACTCTGCCGGAAAGATGCGGTCATCAAACTCGGATCCATTGTTATTCCACTCTTTTTCACTCTTCTGGTTGTGTTTAGCTGCATTGGTAACACATTGGTTCTGGTCATCCTGGTGCTGTATGAGAAGTTTAAATCCCTGATCAACATCCTGATCCTCAATTTAGCTCTGTCAGATCTGCTCTTCACTTTTGGTCTTCCATTCTGGGCATCATACTTCATCCATGGTTGGACATTTGGAGAGATTGGCTGTAAAGCGGTGAAGTTTCTGTTCTACGTGGGCTTTTACAGCAGCGTGTTGTTCTTGACTCTCATGACCATTCAGCGCTACATGGCAGTGGTTCATCCTCTGTCCGACTGGGAAAAATGCAGATGTTTTTCAGTCGCACCATTTATAATTTGGATCCTGAGTGGAACGGCTGCGCTGTTAGTCTCACTTCGTAGCAGAGTTTTAACCCACGATGACAATTTTTACTGCGAGTTTGACAGTATTGGAGTAAAACATGTCGCCGTTTATTCACAAAACATCTTCTTCTTGATGGCGTTTTGCATCATGGGATTTTGCCATGCCAGAATGTTTCAGAGAATAACCCAATCTCGAATGAAACGTCGACGGAAGACCATCAATCTCATATTCTCCATAGGCCTGGTCTTCTTCATCGGCTGGGCTCCATACAACATCGTTATGCTCTTGAAAACTTTACAGGATTTTGCTTTGTCTCCATTCTTAGTCTGTAGTGTATCCATTCATCTTGATTATGCATTTTATGCTTGCCGTCTATTGGCGTTTTCACACTGCTGCTTAAACCCAGTGCTTTATACATTAATTGGAGAACGATTCCGGAAACATTTACGAACATTACGGAAGAAAATGTGTTTAAAATAAAGCTAACTGAATGCAATTTGGTGTGCATTCAGTTAGATTTTTGCTTTAAGAGACATATCTAATGCATCTAAAATGACAGAGAAGATGTTATGTCAAATAAATGTTGTTTAAAAAAAGTAATGCTTTAAAAACCTTTCAAAAACATCACAGAATATTAAACAGTTTTTCAACATTAATGAAAATAAGAAATGCATCTGGAGCACATTGGAAGGGTTTCTGAAAGATCGAGAGGGGTCTGGATGCAGGCCTGGTGCAGTTGCAATCTGAGCTGCATGCAATGCTTTATAATGCGCACACTTAACCTAACCCCACCCCTCACCCTACCCCTCAGAGTAGCAGTTTCCATCCAAACATGTTGAATTAAATGTATGTGCAAAACAGAAATAATCACATAAAAGACGTCTGAATAAAGCAGCGTTTCCATCCAGTGAGTCAAAGAGAAGAAAATACACTTCCTGATTAACTGGCGCCAAATATCACAAGTAAAAACTGAATTTGTTGTGGTTGGAGAAGCTGCGTAAAGCTTTTCTTTATTTAATAAATTACTTGTGCCTCAGAAGACACATGTCAACATGCAATGAACACGTGGTGGCGTTTGAAGGCCTGAGACACGGACGCTCTTGATTCTGGAGGTCATTAATAATATAATAACACTAATACTGAAATGGTTAAGGTGTTTTAGAATGACCAAAACAACATTTCAGAATAGGTGGCATAAAAATCAGTGGATGGAAACATAGCTAGTGACGTCACTAGCTCCATTTAGTGCATTGTGTCTGACATTGCACCTCTGAGATATGCAATCTCAGCCTCCATCATCAAGGCTGCATCCAGATACTACTGGAGAGATCAGATGACTGGAAAAAAGTATAGCATTGAAAAAAAGGCATATCTATTAGAGAAGAAATGATCAGTAGGGCGGAGAGGGAAAAAAATAAGAATTAAATAGGGAAAATTAGGTGTTAGAGTCTCCAGATAGGTGTTGGAGTCTCCAGCTATTGACGTTTTCAGAGATTTTGCTAAGGTAAAGGATCTAGAAACGAAACCCCTGCTTAATATGAATCTGAAACTGAGGTGTTATAAAATAAATGCATATTTCTTTTTAGTTTTATGGACAGTTTTATGATGAGAATGTCTCTCAAGGTCTCAAATGTTGATGCCAAATGCCACCTGATTTCACCAAGTGTTCCTGGATTAACATCTATGTTGATCCTGGAACAACATTCCAATCATCCAATCAGAATTAAGGGATACGTTTACAGTTTATGTTGAGTTTAGGCTTATGGTTAGGTTTATGCACTTCTACATGATTGTTATTCAACTATTATACTATATTATACAGTTATGGTTGGGTTTAGGGGTAGGGAATATGGATTACATTTTCAAACAAAAATGATAGCATAGATGTTAATCCAGGATCGCATCGTACTTGGCAAAATCACGACGTGCTTAATTTAACATGAAATTATTAAATGATACAATTACTACCCTGAACCCAATAACTTTGACTCTTTCGATATTTGATGAGAATTCAATGATAATGCTTCTATTTGCGAGGGTCTCGAAAATTCTTCTTCAATATTAAGAAACGTCTGCGAGCGAGTAATCAGCGTAGCTTGCGTCTACTGGTGAAAATCACTACATGATTGCTATGGTACTCTTGCAGGCTATGTTGATTGGGATTTTTCTGTGTATTTACTGGCTGTTTTGAACGTGCTGTAAAATGGGAACATTTCACTAAAAACAAGGACTGTCCCTGGAAAACATACACATTCTGGTCACCTTAACTTAAAATGAACTCTCAAAACTCAATTAAACTGATAGTTCACCCAATAATGAAAACTGACTACTACTTTAATTAATATACTATTACTTAATACTATTTAATCACCCTAAAGTGTTACTAAACCTTTATGAGTTTCTTACATCTGTTGAACAGAAAAGAAGATATTTTAAAGAAAGCTACACAGCAAATATCCCAGTGTTAAATATACAGTGTGATTTTTTTGGTGTTGTCCGGTGTTAAAACCGGAGTACATTTTAATCAGTGAGTTTTATGAGGTTTCTATGAGTTACAAAACAATGAGTTTTTAAACAACTAATGGTCTATTTTATATTGTGCGGGTGTTAATGGTTTTATTTTCTTGCACTTTTGTGGAAACAGATTTTCTAAAGTTAGTTAAAAAAAAACCTCGAAACATGTCTTGTTGCATTTTAAAATGCAAAGAGTTGAATGTATTGAAATTATTTCTGAAAAGATGAATGAACATTTAATAAATTAAAACTATTTTCAACATATTTGATCACTGTTATCTGTCACACACACCAATTGATAATATAGGAAAAAGGGTAATATATTAACACTTTGAAGGGTAACACACACTCCAGTTTGATGTAAGAATAAACTCTTACTGTGTTAAAATGAACTCTGTGAGTAATGTACAAACTTCACACTTTAGAAAGTGTTATTTTAACTCCAAAATGGAGGGAGTCATAAGTACACCCAAGGAGTGTTAAGTTAAACTCAAATTGAGTTACAATGTACACTGATGCTTTTGCTGTGTAGAAACCTGAATGTTTGATTAATTGAATGCTATAATTGATATTGGCAATCATATGTTTTCGATATGGATGATTTATTAATAGAGACAATGAGATGCATGTCTTTTGAATAACCTAAGAGCAAAATTATTAAATACTAACAAAAAACTAAATAAAATATGTACAAAATGTGAGAGGTGCATGGGGAGAGCAGCCGGTGTGCACCATGGCTCAAGCGCTGGCACAAAACCATTGTAGTTTGAGATAAAATGTCTTGGACAATAAAGGAAACCGACTGCAATTTAGAGAGTCAATATTTTTCTGGAGCAACAAATTTATAACTTACATATAGCAACAGCACTGGCTTTATTTGTTACGTTGACCAAAATAAATATGTTCTATTATCAGTCAAATAAAAGCTCATGTTGTGAAAAAAAGAAATATTAAACAGCAAAAATCACCAAGATTGTAATTTTTATTTTCTCTTAAAAGTTTGGACAGTTGAATGTTAAATGGATTAACCCATGTTCAGTAAAATTAATTTAATGCAGAACAAAAATAGCTAGTGTGCAACTGACCAATATTGGTATCCATGGACAAGCTTTTGTAAAATTAGAATTGACCCAAAACACTGTATCGGTGCATCCCTGCTTAAATGTAAAACAGTTAATACCTGAAAAAATAAAGTCATCATTTAGTATCCCATATGATTCTACAGTAAATAAAGCTTGATTGGCTCTTTATAAGCACTGAAAGCTTCGAGATCCCTGTTTGAGATGGAAACAAAAACAAAAAGCTTCAAACTGTTTTCTTTCTTTAAAAAAAATCTGCATTAAATGAGGGGCAGTAGAACATTAGTAACTTTCTATATATACACACTTCATTATTTACATTATATCTACAAATGTATGCCACAATAATTATGATAAATTGAGAAAATATGCTTAAATGTTTCATAAATAATATGCAAAAAAATAAAATATATATTAAAGGCAGTAGAACATTTGTAACTTTACACACACACACACACACACACACACACACACACACACACACACACACACACACACTTACATAATTTCTAAATTTTTATGCCACAATAATTGATAAATTGTGAAAATATGCTTAATTTTAACATAACGTGCAAATTAATCCCATTTAATTTTGTGCTAAATATATTATGGATATTTTTCAGATGCATTGCATGATATTTAAGTAACCCAAACTTATTAGAAAAAAAAAAACTTTTCATAATTTTGCTTCACATAAACAAAACTTTGATTGGCTCTTTATAACCACTGAAAACTTTGAGAACCCTGTTTGCACACTGGCAGATCTAAATATCAAATTGTTCCAGTTGTGAAAGTATAAACTAGGCCAGCAAAATGTCAAAATCAAACACGCAGCACGATGAAAACTCCATTTGAAACAAACACCTGCACTGTAAAAAGCTTGACTTTAAAGAAATGAGTAAATCCATTGCTATAAAAGTGATTAGTTGACTCTACTTAAAATCTTTTAGGCAATAGGTGTACTCACTTTTTTTAAGTAAATGAATAATGTGCATAATTATAAAAAATAAGTAAGTTATAAGTTACTAATTGCTTTTTACAGTGTGTACATTAAGAAAACAAACCAGTCCAAGTGGTTTCCAGATAAAAAGTTTATTTGATTTTCATCATTTGTACATGCATATAGATTGACTTGTTTGGGAGAAAACGCTTCGTTCTTGTTTTTTAAAGTGGTACTCAGTGCTGTCGGTAAGGTAAAGGACACATGGGTGCGACACCAGAAGTGCTCTATAAACGAGTCTGGACTGTGAAATCTGCCCTGACGTCTCAGTAAACAAGTTGTGCTTGTTTGAAACCTTCAACCGCCATCATACGTGAGATTCTGTGCAACATTTATGTCGCGTTTTCATATCAAGATTTACAATTTCTTCATTGGAGATATGTAATTGATCCCTGCTGCTGCTTCTTTCTTTTTCTTTTTGCAAGGTACATTCAGCGAAATCGATCACAACAAATACAAACTGAGTCCCTATGCTAATAAATGGCTTTATAGAATTGTTTCCCAACCCTGTTCCTGAAGGCACACCAACAGTGCACCTTTTCAACCTCTTCCTAATCAAACACACCTGAATCAACTCCTCAGAACATTAGAAGAGACTCCAAAACCTGAAATGAATGGGTCAGATAAGGGAGACAAGCAAAATATGTACTGTTGATGTGCCTACAGGAACAGGGTTGGGGAAACACTGCTATATAGTATACTTGGTACCAATATAGGATACTTGGTTTTCCATGACTAATTAATGTTGGTATCTCAGATCTGTTATGGAAATGGCTAAATGATGTAGCAATGTGTTAGGAGGACATCTCAAAAATCAAAAACGACAAATCAGCCCTTTAACAAACAAACAAACAAACCCTCCAAACTTCACTTCATCTGATAAGGCAGAGGAAAGACAAAAGGTAGCAGCATTTCAGATTTAAAGAGATTCTGCATACTTTTATTATTATTATTATTATTATTATTATTATTATTATTATTATAGCTTTTGAAAACTCTCTTGATTTTCAATGATTAGTTTGGGATTTACTGATGAAATAGACATTACTTCGCATATACACATATGTTCCTATGATAGAAGTTGTTTTCGGATGTCTGTGATTAACGCTACACAAAAACAACACGGCTAGCAAACCATAAGTTGGGTGAATCTCCCAAAAAATTAAATAAAACATAATCCAGCTCATATTTTAACACAAAATCTAATGGAAAAAAGGTGTTTTCTTTTATCAAATCAGCATTAAATTAAAGGCAGTACAACAATTTGGTAACTTTCCATATATACACACTTCACAATTTACATAATATCTACATAATTATGATTAATTGAGGAAAAAATGCTTTATTTGAATATAAATAATATGTAGGGAAAAATATATTCCATTTAATTTTGTGTTAAATCTATGATGAATAGTTTTTGCATGAGATTCAAACAACCCAAAACGTATTAGAACAAATAAGTCATCATTTTGCTTTCACTCGAACTGCGTATACTGGGGTGGAATGAGACGAGCAACCATAAATGCATAGAGGCAATAATCCGATCAAGCTTTACAAAGAGGAAAGAAAATATGCCGTCTTCACTTAAACAGTAATTATAAAACTAAGCAGAGTTCAACCAACTCAAATTGCTGGCTTATCGAGCGCAAAATGACAGGATTTTGCTGTAAAGTGACGCCGACATGACACACACCATTTTCTTGTTAGTCACACATTCCTTACGGTCAGCACTTCCACAAAAGAGAGCACATTTCTCTTCAAGTATTAGATGTGGCTTCAGTGGTTTCTCTCCCAGTGATGGAAGATGTGGTTTCTGGAGCGAACCACTTCAGTTTTGGGGGAGAATGATAACCGGAAGCAGAAGTCAAGAGAACAGCCGAGCCTTTTTTGTTTGGTTTGCCATTTTAGGTTGTGTAGGATTCAGATGGTGGGAAGTACTTTATTTTCATAGTATCTCTCTTTCTTGTGTTGTATGTCGCACTTCCACCATTATAAATGTTCATACATCTATAATGGAAAAAGAAAAAATATTTATTTTTGAAATTATGTGAGTTCAAGTAATCAGGATAATCAAAACTACTAATAAACAAACTAAAATGTTTAATATGAATATGAATTATCAGTACACCCCAGTGAACATGGTAGGGACAACCATCAAGAGAACCATATAAATATTACATTTAATTGAAATTTTATATATATATATATATATATATATATATATATATATATATATATAT